>OX246738.1:62907344-63057344 GCA_945910005.1 Isoperla grammatica
GGGGGGGGGGGGGGGGGGCAATGAATACACATCCAGGCCGGAGACAAATTGCTCTGTGCATTCGACCCAAGCAAACACTGAGCTGGATATGAAATATAATTTCATGAGCCATCTCATGGCAGATGACGTTATGGCTCGTTTAGTTTCACTCGAGATAGAAGTCCCGATAAAGTGCTAGCGAGAATTTTTCAGTTCTAGGAAAATAATGCACTTATTTCTTGGAAAAGCTGCAATATTGATGTGTTTTTGGAGTCGAGTTGTTTCTGATTTAAAAGTTAATTTCATTTGCTCGACAAGTTAATCAATTTTGAATATACTCATGTTCAAAAGAGAGTCAAGTTTTACGCCTCATAAATATCGGAAAAGTAGACTTCGCCTATTTCCCTCAGTTTTGCAGTATATCCTGTAACGAAGTACAATGTGAAAAAACTATAGAACTTCCATGAACCTATAAAAAAAAATAGAAAATAAGGCATCTAGTATTTTGTGTAGATCTTATACCAGATATAATAATTTCATCTTCACATTTTGTTTTGTGTGACGGACAGATAATGTAATTTTCGGGCAACTAACAATGTATAATTACGTAATTTCACTTCTATTACTCGCCATCTAACGAGATTCTATGATACGGACAAATTGTTATTACTTAGCTTTTACAAAGGAAACCAGCTGTCAACCTTAACCCTCTCATAACGAGATGTTTCCCTTCAACTTACTGGTTAGTTTATACTCACCCCTGTATCTTCACTAAACCCAGCAAAGAGACAAGGACTAATTTTTCCAAATTTATGAACATGGAAAGAAACGGTTTAACATAATACTTTGATATCAATCATAGTCAAACTCAGGCTTTAATGGCCTCACAATGCAAAGCATCGAACTAAATCTGTATACGCTGGAACTGAAAAAGCTCTTGTATGTCGTTCGCTTGCTGGGCGGGATGACTCGTTTGGGCCATGCTTCATCAAAGTCATATTACTATGCAGGCGCTCGAACCCATGCCAAACACCAAGCAGTACCCTTTACATTTACCATGATCATTCTGTTGCCCTGCGACTTTTTTAATTGCAATCACGCTTTTCGAGACGAAGTGTGGTAATATATGAAAATGAAAGACAAGTACAAAAACCATTGCTTTACTTTATATGTGGTATTCGCGCCCAAGTTTCTTGGTGTCATACGCTCAGGACATGCGCCCCAACTGAATGAGCTAAAAAAAAAAAAAAAAAACTGCGATATAAATCGCGTCTATGAGGTACTAATTTCGAATGGAATGAAAAACAGAAGAACGACAAATTAAATCAGGCGAGTAAGTGTTATTGAAGCAGGAATGGAATGTATATGTTTATGGAGGACGTTGAGTGTATGTGGAATGTAAGATCCTACAACGGTTATACTGAATAATGTAATGTGGAGAATATATTATTGCTTCGTGAAATGTAGACGGCAGTTAGCACGCATGGCAAGCAATGAGAGAAGAAGGCAGGGGGAAAGAGAAAAGAAATGAAACAAAATAGAGAGCAATAACAATCGATAGATCGATACGGGCCTCCTCATAAAGCAGAATACTTGCGTTCGAGTCCTAGCGGGGCTGGATTCTTTAGTAGCCTAGCTTCATTCTGTAATAAATGCGTGCGAGTTGAGGATAAGGGAGGTTTGTGACTTCAGGTGAATCTTTCTCAATGTAGCTAGGGTAAGTTGTCATGATGTGACAGATGTGATTTGTAAGATATGTGTGTGTGTGTGGTAAGATGTAAACATATTGAAGAAGACTTTATTTTCAATTTTTCTTTGCGATTTATTTTTGTCTATTCAAAAATGAAACCTCAAAATAATATTCTTACATATATTAAATTCTTATTTTATTCGATCCTCTGAGTTTAAGCTTCATATTTTCTATAAACGTGACCACAAATCTTAGTACTGCGACGTTTTAAACCAAGAGAGTTATTTGACCTGTGCCTCGTAAGCCGTAAGTGTCTATTATTCCCCTGTAACATCTCGATCTAGTGCTTAAAACCACAAGACACAGAAGCGACTTAAGGTTTGAAATATTCTTAAAACTTCAGTAAAATGCGAATGAAAAATGTGACCTATTAATACAATTCTCGAAGTTTCTAAAGCTGCACCCTTTAAAGCGATCTTTCTCAACAGCCTCCCATGACCTACAATAGCACCGCTCCCCATTTCTCTTATACGCCAACCCGACCACGCAAACGTTATTTATCTAGAATCTGACTCTCATACTCTTCACTCCAGAATGCATTGATAAAATGAATATTTTTAAAACTTGGCACATTTTCTTATAACGCAAAGAAATAAAAGTATCTATTGAAGGGCATCTGCAAAAACACAACGACAACCTTATGCATGAGTCTATGAATAAAGTTAACTTCGTAATTTAATTTTTGTAAACACAGTACGCAGTTAATGACTATAACATAATCTAGTATAAATGAAAACACCTCTTGGAAATCAAAACTTTTCATTTCATAAAATTATATACGACTCAATTATTTTCCATTACCTACTTTATTTAAACGATTTTTCATTCATGAAATTCTGCTACGTGTGCTCATTTTTAGTATCAGTGAAGATCATTACATAATATGCTTTTGAAGTTTTAATTGAACACATGTAATAGATTGCTCCATATTGCATTATTCATCATCTGAACAAACCTACACTTGTGTAACGATAGTTTTAGTTGGAAGTATTCGAGCCGCTCGTACGATCCCGCTACCGGCAATCATGCCTCAAGGCGTAGATAACAAATTACGTAGTTAATTTGTTATCGGTGCTCAAGGTATTCTTCAGCAAAAGAGAAAATGCTGAGATTGAGTCATATTAACAGTCCTAATACATTCCTTCCATACTGCTCCAAATACCACAATACCTAGATATAATCTTAAAAGGAGTACAAATAAATTGTCCAAGACGAGATTTCCTACGAAAATTTAATAAATCATTGCAAGAAAACAATTAAATCTAGAAGATATGGAATGGATATGGTATATTTCTACAACGGGATAAAAAAATCAAATTCAAGAAGTATGATCATTCTAGTCTTTGTATTTTGTTCATTGCCGTTTTATATTGAATATTTTGTATTATTTTCGTGCAGTCGATTGAATTAGATTTTAAAATCTGGTTAAAGTGTGTTGGAATTTCAAATTGACTAAGGTTCAATTTAATTATTTTTAGCTTGAAACTACTTCCACAAGAAAATTACACGTGTTATCTGCAAGTACCGATATAACAATTTAATTAGTTTATTTAATATAACAAAACATTCTGGAAGACGTTTAAATTACTCTCAAGTCTCACCGAAGAAATTGTTCTGGCCGTAATACGATGGTCCATTTTCATCTTTAGGCACCATTTGTATTCTTAGATTTGTTTTGTTTGCATATAAATTGTAGTGTAATTTGTTTCTTTTTTCGTTTTGATATAAATATGTTATTCTGTATCTTACGGCAACAGCTATGGCTGCAGAGACCAATAAAGGTTGTTATTATTATTATTATTATTATTATTATTATTATTATTATTATTATTATTATTATTATTATTATTACTATTATTATTATTATTATTATTATTATTATTATTATTATTATTATTATTATTATTATTATTATTATTATTATTATTATTATTATTTTATTGTTGCAATACATACAAACTCGGTCAAAACCGGCATAAACATGTTGTACGGACACAAATGTCAAGTATTTCCATGTGTTTACCTTATTAAAATCTACTTAGAACTACTTAATATATCATTGTCCACATTATTTTTTCCAAACCGAACTATGGATGTACGGTCCATCCGTACGGTCGTGGCCGATTTGTACTCATCCCAGCATTCGCTCTTTGTACGGTGGAAACCACGAAAACCACCATCGGGATGTATAACGTCTTGAAGTCTTCATTCTTCTTAGTTCAAAAATTTTCACACTATCCTACACGTGTTCAAGATAATTGCTTTTTGCATCTCGATGTATATGTTCGGTTGGAGACGAATAAGTTTGATACTGTCATGGAGTTTACGTGGAATAATGCCATTTGCTGATATAATTAATGGTATAAGAGTTACATTATTCTGCTTCCACAACCTTTTTATTTCAATAGATAATTCCTTATATCTGTTTATCTTTTCCCGCCAAGTTGTCTCTACATTGTGGCATAAAGGGACGGCAACATCAATTAAAATCGTTTCTCGTTTCTTCTTGTCAATAAATATAATATCCGGTCTATTGTGATGTATGGTTTGGTCTGTTATAACTGCCCGGTCGTAATATAATTTGTAGTCTTTACTATCTAATACCTTTTCAGGCTTGTATTTGTAATAAGCAGTGGTTGTGTTTATAAGTTTATACTTCATGGCTAATTTTTGATGTACAATGTTTGCAACTTGGTTATGCCTATGAAGATAATCTGTTTGACAAAGCATTTTGCACCCAGATACGATATGTTCAATTATTGTTTCGCCGTTCATATTACATTTTCTACATTTATCTTCCACTGTGACGTCTTTCAGTATGTATTTTTTGTAATTGTTAGTCTTGATTACTTTATCTTGAATAGCGATCATAAATCCCTCTGTTTCGCTGAAAATGTCCCCGGACGTTAACCATTTGTTCGATGCTACCCTATCGACGCTATCCTTAAGAAGTTCCTTATAATGTCTGCTATGTAACGTCTTTTCTGATATTCTGATCTCTTTTGCTGTGTCAGAATTAAGTTTTTGAAGCAAGTTTAAATTTCCATCATTTAAATTGAGGGGAGAAAGCGACTTGTCTGCCGATACTATAGCTCTATGAAGTTGTGAATGTGGGCATTTTGTATAAAAGTACTTTCTTAAAATTTCAATTTGTTTATAATATAAATTGTTTAAATCAATCAAGCCTCTTCCCCCTTTTTCTCTAGGTAGAGTCACTCGTTCTATTGCTGACTTAGGGTGATGACTTCTGTATTTGGTGAATGTTGTGCGGGTGAGAATTTCTAGGGCATGAAGTTCTGTCTGTGTCCATTTAATAATTCCAAATGAATATGTTAGTACCGGTATAGCATAAGTGTTAATTGCTTTGATCTTGTTTTTACCATTTAGTTGTGTTTTTAAAATGGATACTATTCGTTTCTTGTATGCAGAAATAAGTTTACTTTTCATCAGTTTATGATCAATTCGTTTAGCCTGCGCAAATCCTAGATATTTGTATATGTCTTCTTCGTCCATTACTCCAATCCGGTTGTCTTCGTCAATTTCAAACTCTTCTAATTTCGTAATCTTTCCTTTGATGACATGAAGTGACTTACATTTATCAATTCCAAAATCCATACATATATCTCTACTGAATTCGTTGAGTTAAGAAGATTCGTCATGTGTGTCGCATTTAAAGCATATAGCTTGAGATCGTCCATATAGAATAGATGTGAAAGTGTGTGGCAAACCGTATTTCCGTCCTTTATCTTGAAACCATGTGTAGATTTGTTTAGTATATGAGATAATGGGTTTAATGAAAGACAAAACCATAACGCACTAAACGAGTCACCTTGAAAAATACCTCGTCGGATGTTAACTGGGTCAGTACTTATCTGCTCTTTGCCTACGTTTAACTTTAATGTTGTTTTCCAACTCGTCATCGCTGTCCGCAAAAAGTTTACTATCAATGGGTTTACTTTATAAATTTCCAGTATCTGTATTAGCCACGAATGTGGTGACGAATCATATGCTTTCCACGATATTAGTTGTGTATTATTATTATTATTATTATTATTATTATTATTATTATTATTATTATTATTATTATTATTATTATTAATATTATTATTATTATTATTATTATTATTATTATTCTTATTATTATTATTATTATTATTATTATTATTATTATTATTATTTTATTGTTGCAATACATACAAACTCGGTCAAAACCGGCATAAACATGTTGTACGGACACAAATGTCAAGTATTTCCATGTGTTTACCTTATTAAAATCTACTTAGAACTACTTAATATATCTTCTTCTTCTTCTTCTTCTTCTTCTTCTTCTTCTTCTTCTTCTTCTTCTTCTTCTGCTTCTCAAATGCCCACATTTGGCTATACTACTTAATATATCATTGTCCACATTATTTTTTCAAACCGAACTGTGGATGCTATGTACGGTCGTGGCCGATTTGTACTCATCCCAGCATTCGCTCTTTGTACGGTGGAAACCACGAAAACCACCATCGGGATGGAGAACTTCTTGAAGTCTTCATTCTTCTTAGTTCAAAAATTTTCGCACTATCCTACACGTGTTCAAAATAATTGCTTTTTGCATCTCGATGTATATGTTCGGTTGGAGACCAATTAGTTTAATACTGTCATGGAGTTTACGTGGAACAATGCCATTTGCTGATATAATTAACGGTATAACAGTAACATTATTCTGCTTCCACAACCTTTTTATTTCAATAGATAATTCCTTATATCTGTTTATCTTTTCCCGCCAAGTTGTCTCTACATTGTGGCATAAAGGGACGGCAACATCAATTAAAATCGTTTCTTGTTTCTTCTTGTCAATAAATATAATATCCGGTCTATTGTGATGTATGGTTTGGTCTGTAATAACTGCCCGGTCGTAATATAATTTGTAGTCTTTACTATCTAATACCTTTTCAGGCTTGTATTTGTAATACGCAGTGGTTGTGTTTATAAGTTTATACTTCATGGCTAATTTTTGATGTACAATGTTTGCAACTTGGTTATGCCTATGAAGATAATCTGTTTGACAAAGCATTTTGCACCCAGATACGATATGTTCAATTGTTTCGCCGTTCAAATTACATTTTCTACATTTATCTTCCATTGTGACGTCTTTCAGTATGTATTTTTTGTAATTGTTAGTCTTGATTACTTTATCTTGAATAGCGATCATAAATCCCTCTGTTTCGCTGAAAATGTCCCCGGACGTTAACCATTTGTTCGATGCTACCCTATCGACGCTTTCCTTAAGAAGTTCTTTATAATGTCTGCTATGTAACGTCTTTTCTGATATTCTGATCTCTTTTGCTGTGTCAGAATTTAGTTTTTGAAGCAAGTTTAAATTTCCGTCATTTAAATTGAGGGGAGAAAGCGACTTGTCTGCCGATACTATAGCTCTATGAAGTTGTGAATGTGGGCATTTTGTATAAAAGTACTTTCTCAGAATTTCAATTTGTTTATAATATAAATTGTTTAAATCAATCAAGCCTCTTCCCCCTTTTTCTCTAGGTAGAGTCACTCGTTCTATTGCTGACTTAGGGTGATGACTTCTGTATTTGGTGAATGTTGTGCGGGTGAGAATTTCTAGGGCATGAAGTTCTGTCTGTGTCCAGTTAATAATTCCAAATGAATATGTTAGTACCGGTATAGCATAAGTGTTAATTGCTTTGATCTTGTTTTTACCATTCAATTGTGTTTTTAAAATGGATCCTATTCGTTTCTTGTATGCAGCAATTAGTTTACTTTTCATCAGTTTATGATCAATTCGTTTAGCCTGCGCAAATCCTAGATATTTGTATATATCTTCTTCGTCCATTACTCCAATCCGGTTGTCTTCGTCAATTTCAAACTCTTCTAATTTCGTAATCTTTCCTTTGATGACATGAAGTGACTTACATTTATCAATTCCAAAATCCATACATATATCTCTACTGAATTCTAACGTTGAGTTAAGAAGATTCGTCATGTGTGTCGCATTTAAAGCATATAGCTTGAGATCGTCCATGTATTATACTTATTATTATTATTATTATTATTATTATTATTATTATTATTATTGTTATTATTATTATTATTATTATTATTATTATTATTATTATTATTATTATTATTATTATTAAGGCTTTATTTGCAACACAATGTACATTCCACAAGCGCAAATGAAATAGATTAGACAGACGACACAAAGAATATACAAATACTTATAAATTAACTCTTAAATCAGAAACTTAGTATATGTGCGTGTGCGTGTGCGTGTGTATTACAATACTAAAAAAATGAAATAATTGCATTTAACGTCATAAATCTCTTTCAGGTCACTATACACAGTCCTCGTTTGAAAACTATTTCTATTAGTTGTAAAGAAGTAGGACAAAGGTTGTTCAGCGACCTGCATTGACAACACACCTGAATCCGTCCACTGCAGTTAGTGCTAAAGTAAGTTCTACTCTTCCAATAAACCTCATTACTCAGAACTGGAAGGAATATAACCCTACGTCTTGTCATTCAGAACATCTTTATTCTCAATATCATGCTTTCAGGTATACCCAATTGAAATTGTTGCAAATTGAATGCCGCCATTATGGTGGCAAATGAAGCGCTTTTTATACAATTCACATATAACACTGTATTGATGTTGTGTTTTGATGCTCATGTCTATAACTGACTCAAATGAACAAATAATATGTAGGATTTACATTGAATACGTTAATGGATGATTGTGTCATATTATCACTGTGCTTATTAAAGGTAAAACTCGAGCAAAAATTTATAAATAAATATTGAACACATTATGACTGTGATAGTTCGAGGCAAATTTGATGAGAATTGCTTTATGAGGCGAACGCCTATTATAACCGCTGCCCATCTTCAAAGAACAACGTGGAGTTTTCATAATTGTTATTTGAACTCTAGATATGTAAAGTTAGATCATTGCATTATAATTTTTAAATTTATTTTAGTTGTTGCCGGTCTGACCTAATTTTTTTCTGAGTTTTTTCTAATTTTTCGAAAATAATTTATTTTAAGCAAAATAAAATAGTCATATAATATGGAACTATATGCTTGGATTCATAGAGTCTTAAAATCACAATTTCAATACAATTTCAATGTATGTGTACTTGAATAATAATTTTGCTTCTTTGATGCGAAAGCTCAAAATTTAAATTTTTTTACATAAAACATTATTAACGTTTTTCCCCCACTGCACTGTTTTCAACGACCCCGGCTAGTGAATGTTTAACCCAAAGCTCCATACAACAGCGATTACACCTGAGTCTGCAGTATAGCTCGACCCCACATTTTTAACATTCCACTCATATTCCGTTAAAAAGAGTATAAGTGCATCGTCGTGATAAATGACTGCACTTAACACGGTCAACATTATCTACCCAATAACTCATACCGCATATAACGAGGTCAGTATACGTGTGGTGACCTCATAAGCCAACTAGTATCGAGGCTCAATGTGTGCGCTCACTTCTGGCATGATGTCCACAATAGTAATTATTGCTTTGGTTTCAATTCAATAGAGTTGTTCCAATGGTTGCATGAGTGTGTGTTTTAGGAGATGGGTTGAAATTAATCCATTCCTATAAATTATCAGCGTTTGACAGCCACCAGTTGTTTATCTCGTATGTGTTATTCAATCGGACCATGAAATGTGTGACACGGATGCATAAACTTCTCCCTCCCTGTTTCTAAATCACACGTTTTGAACTCCTTCGGGGATCAAACAAACCAATACGGACCATTAAATGATTGATTTATTCTGCTGAATATCGTTCATTATGAAATGCGGACGAAACAACGGCCCATAAGGATATTCGGTATAGCGGGTTAGGGAATACTTGGCCATGTATATCTTGTTTCAAACAAAACGATATTTAATGCTTCAGGTAGTATGTATTGTAGTATATATTATAGGCCTGTGATCTTTATGACCGAACTTAGAATACGAATGGTATCGATATACCACGTTGACGCCAAGAAAAGCAAAATATGTTTGTTCTACGGGTATAACTTTCTTGGAGCTAAACAAGATGTGTTGTGTGAAACCATTCTCTAGATAACACTAAGAAAGAAGTGATAATCTTTGCATTGACAAATAAACAAATTACTGGCATTGAATGAGTACTTTAATTTAAAAAACCAACATAAGCTCTGCTAAGTCTACTTATAAATAAGCATGATTGTGGTTTTGTCGATATACATTTTATAACAAAATAAAAATATTGGTTATATTATATTGTGTTCATCACAAAAAAGTCAACTAATCACACATATACCTTTCTTAATTATGGTTCTTGAAATATATTTATACCTTCAAGAGATATTCTCAAATTTTTAAACAACGATTGCATGGTCATTATTTGGATGTTCGACGAAGGCCATATCCATACTGGTTTTTTCAAATTGGCATACTTTAATTAAATACAACTATTATAATTAATTTAATTATTGCATTAATATAAAAAATGCAGTAATTTAAGCTGTTTGAAGAAATATCACCTGTCAGACCAGTGTACTTGCCAATGCTGGACAGGATAGTTCTTCACATTTCACAACCGCCTCGCTCAAAAGAGTTATCAAAATAATTTAAGCTCTATTTCCTCTCATACAATAGTGAACACACGACCAGCATATAAACCATACAACATGGTAGATTAGTCGAAGTCTATAGGATAAATCAATCACAGTTTCATTTCCATTTCCATTTTCCCAGAACGAACGGCTCAAAGGCGATGGTGTCATTGTATGGGATTTTGTAATAATGGTGGAGGTACATAATTAAAATGTGTGCACAAGATGTGGGATTAGCAAAAAAACGCTCTTTGAGGCACCACCGGAGGGGAAATAGACACCGTTAGAATGTGGCCAGTCGATACGGCGTGGTAATAAAATCCACATCCCAACCTTAATCCCTACTATTGTCTAGCACATGATTCTGGCTGAATTGAACTTTTTCGTTCAGTGTTACATCACATTCAACATAACAAGTTCGTACTAAGGCATATACTTCGTTTCAGGATATGGAATGAAATGTTACCGGTTAGGGCCCAACGATATGCAGTTACTTATTATAAAAAAAAAAGATAGATATTTGTAATGACCATTATCTATAATACATAAATATATATAAATTTTATGTATATTATATAAATCTATTTAGTAGACACTTTCGTCATTACTATAGCTCTGAAGAACGGGATCTATGCGCAGTGAGTAACGATTGAATTCGCCTTCCCATCCACCAACTGTGTATACTTACAACGAAGTGGCGTTTGAGTCGAATGCACCTGTACGCTCGCCCATCCAATCTAGACCACATCCATAAAAACATTCCGGTGTTTAAATGCGAGCTGAATAAATTAACAGCTTCAATTTGTTAAGCCTTTAAACCACACGAATATGAGCCAGTCATAATCTCTAGCTCATAAATTGCATAGCTACATAAATGTGATACAGCGCAGAGCATTGGAGATAATTCAGGGGAATGTCCATGTCCTCTAATCGCGGTAGTCACATGATAGTCACGTGATACTGTAGTCAAAGTCGAAGGTATACTACCCCCAATGTAAGTAGTCGCATAGGATACCGGCTTCAGATTATTATCTCCTGCCACTTCCATGCGCGCTAATTCAACGACAATCAAGAGGTTCCTGGCGTTCTTTCACACATTCGTAAATGGATTCTTTCACTGACTAGAGTGTACAAGCTTGTTTGGCCACGCCCACTGATCCAGGTAACCAATTGATGGTAGTAAATACTAAATTATCCCTAATGTGGCAGTAGAAAACTATGTTGATACCATAGGACTCGCAATGCGTTATGCCTTGTCTATACACCTTATCTGCCCTCCAACTTAAAGGCCCACTAAACCCTCACATTTCGTTTAAAACGTGTAATTGTAAGCCTAATCTGTAACGGTTAGTGCATGTGTCAAGTTGCCTAGTGCATCAGGGCTCTTGCAATCCAAGAAAAAGAGTTTTTCGCCCCGGGCGTTGTGACGTCGACCAAACTACGCGCTACTCGCTGCATATGGAGCATCCTCTGTGTTTCGAGGCCCGCGCAAATATATCTCGTCGTCCAGACCCACCTAATTCAATTGAGCACAAATCGAACATACCACTGAATTCGTCTTACTTCGGTCTACACGATGAATGTTTAAACAACCTTCTACCATTTATGCAACTTATTCTATAAAATGTTAAACATGAAGCAATTACCACATAATTTAGATGGAAACACAACTAATTTCAAGCAAATGTAATGAGGAGCTCGCTTTAAAAATCAGAATTCCAACCAGCCTATCATGTTAACTGATATGTCAGGATATTATAAGCACAAAACCAGCAAGAAATTGATGAAAATTTAGCTGATTATCGTATGTACATAATAATGCGTGTTGTCCGTTCACTGCCGCGGAGTACAACTCGGTGAGCGCGGGCAAAGCCGCATGCCCTGTCAAGCTTTTAATAGCTTGGCTGAAAACGAACGCATTTGTACATCGTACAAAATAAAATGTTTCAACTATAAACTTATTAGTTGTATGTCTCAATCTATTGCTATCGATACTTTAATACAAAAAAATAAAAAAGCGCATAAAATAACTTAGAATAACTGAACAAACTATATTTTGAATTTGAAATACAAAATAATACTACAGTTATTGAGAAGATACAAAACAGCTTGAACCTGATATTATTAATATAAGTATTGCGGTTATCAAGATTTGTAATGTTAGTTTCCGGCAATTTTTAGTTACAGAATTTCCATTGATGCCAATAATAAAATAAAGTCGATATAAATTATTAATAATAATGTAATGTAAAAATGAAAGTAATAATACCACCAATAATAACAATAATAATAATTGTGATGATGCAAACACGAATAATATGTAAATCACGCACACGCACACAACCAAACCATGACACACACGACTATTGTAGTTTTGACGTGTTCTTTAGGCCTATGTAATATATTTGTATCAGTTATTACTTATTATTATTATTTCCAGGCCTGACTGGTAGAAATCCCACTCACTCATTGATATATGACTATACATACACAACGCAAGACAAAATCAATACAATGTTTTTATAGTCGATAGTAAAGACTAGTAGTTTGACTGATCTCGATCTACGCAGCTCACTCGATATATTCGCGGACGTATCAGGCAATAGGCCGCTACACGCGTTGTTATATACACACGATAATCGGCCAAATGTTCATCAATTTCTTGCTGGTTTTCTGCTTGTAATATCTAAACATATCAGTTAACATGATAGGTTGGTTGGAATTCTGATTTTTAAAGCTACTTTCTCATTACATTAGCTTGAAATTGGTTGTGTTTCCAACTAAATTATGTGGTAATTGCTTCATGTTTCACATTTTATAGAATAAGTTGCATGAATGGTAGAAGGTTGTTTAAACATTCATCGTGTAGACCGAAGTAAGACGAATTCAGTGGTATGTCCGAGTTGTTCTCAATTGAATTAGGTGGGTCTGGACGACGAGATATATTTGCGCGGGCCTCGAAACACAGAGGATGCTCCATATGCAGCGAGTAGCGCGTAGTTTGGTCGACGTCACAACGCCTGGGGCGAAACACTTTTTCTTGTATTGCAAGAGCCCTGATACACTAGGCAACTTGACACATGCACTAACCGTTACAGATAAGGCTTACAACTACACGTTTTAAACGAAATGTGAGGGTTTAGTGGGCCTTTAAGATTTTGCACGCCCGTACACAAGTGCCTCTTTATCGTCGTACACGAGATCTCGTTGATTGCGTTTCCTTTTCCGCTCTGAGGCGGGAAACTGTATAGACCAAGGTTCCTGTCATCTTTGGAGGTTTGGATCGGATGTAGATAACTTTGATATCTAATAATCAAAAGTTGATAACATTCAACGTCAACAAGTCTCGTATAAAGGAACAACCAAGCAATTAACTCGTCAACATCCATTTCTGACAATTTACTAACAACCTTTCAGCCCTTACTAATCACTTCAGACCCATTTTGCCCTTAGGTCATAACCAAAGATTAGACTCTTATCTTTGTCATAACGTCGGGTGTACAATCGACTGCCTCATGTCACATCCGTTCCGAAGAAATATCGCCAAAAAGATGGTTTCAATAAGATGGTGGATGGTTAAAGAAAAGCAAGATGGTGGATGGTTATAGTAAAGCAAGATGGTGGATGGTTATAGTCAAACAAGATGGTTTCAACAAGATCGTGGATGGTTATAGTAAAGCAAGATGTGGATGGTTATAGTAAAACAAGATGGTTATCAACAAGATGGTGGATGGTTATAGTAAAGCAAGATTATTTACACGATTGAAAAAAGATAGCATTGTTTCTACCTTTTAGATAATTGTGGTTTTGACATTCATAATTTGATCCCACAATATTTTCTTTATTGTGGAAAAATGTGAAATTTAACTGATGTATAAATCTCCCTCACTTGATTCTCTTTTAGTTACCATTTTTCTTAGTTTTCGTTTATCGCATGTAAAAGTAAAATGCGAACATCCAAACGCGATATTATCTGCCTGGTTATTTTCGTACGACCCTATGACTGCAGTTATAAACTCGAGCGTTTAGGAAAATGAGTGTTCTTATAATGGTTCCATGATAAACAAGCCCGTCAAAGCAGAAGGACGACGAAATAAAAGTGTCAATAAGTGTGTTTGTTTCCACTTAGCCGGATGCTTTCTGGCTCCTAGAGGGCCTTGTTTGTCTTTCAACATCAACCCGCAATAATTGTATTATGGCAGTGAGGGCTCTCCGCTTCCAGCTCGCGATTCTGTGGATGCCACTTCACTTCCAAGGTAATCTACTTACAACGTAACTGCCATTGAGATTGTAATAATATGGAAAACTCGTAATGTCAGACGCGCACGTACAGATGGAAGGTTGCGTTGTATGCGCTGAAATCGCATTAGGTTTAGACGACTATATCTTGTGGTTAAAATTAGGATAATTTTAGTATATGTTTACTGCGACGCACGTCCCAAGTTGCAACAAAATACAGCATTTTGTTTTGTATACCATTAGTTTATGATCTTATTACTCATTCGGCAAACAATTTACCAAACTTATGGTTGTACATTTTGAATGAAAATAGATATTATAACAACATTAACCCCGCAATATCTTCATCTAATTTTCACCAATTCACCAAATCTATTACATAAACTGTTTTATGACTGGAAAGTAAATTGATTTCATGTTCTAATTTAACAGAATAGAGAAATGTGAAATGTATAAATTAAATTATATTTATATATAAATGATACTTTAGATGTTTTCAGAGCCACTGGTAAAAGAAGCGTCAGACAATTTAGAAACTCGCGCGAGTTGGCTCCAACAAAATTATAAAAATCTAAAATAAAAATATTTAGGCAAATAACATATGAGAAAAATGAAAAAAGAAATGTTAAACGCCACGCATCACGGGAGACCAAACATAGGCACATTGGTTTCATACTTTATTTATTATCCATACTTGATTGAGCTTACAAGTTTGGCATCCAAAAAACATGATTATTTACTTAATGAGAACGGAACAAAAACTGTGATCAAACTCCTGAAGAGCGCACTTTTAATCAGAATACGGTGAGTATCGGATTATTATTTTCGGTAACCCTTTTGGAAGCCCCAGTAACTAGCGTAATTACGTCCGATCTGCCCAGCTACGGTCTGTAATGATCCCCCCATGGGGGCGGCACCTGCAAACACTGGCCTTTCTGTTGACCTGGCTCATGAGACCGACCTGCGACCGCTCTAAGCCATCACACAGCAATTAGGACCGTCTGTAAACCAACTTATCAGATAGGATTATATCATGGGCACGAGAGTTCACAATAACGAAGATGATGTAGCCATGGGAAAACTAATGTTTTAACACAAAGGAATAATATTATGCAAATGAAAGCTGTTACTTACCGTACCATGTTGTAACAACTCATCCAATTTCAACAAATGGCCTAGTATAGCTCATTCTGCGTCGTGAGCTGATGCTGCTGCGTGAACTGTGAGAATATAGTGCAACGCAACGTTGGGTCTACTGAAGATCTCTTTTTTCTTCTGACAACGTAATAACAAGATACGGGATTAGGGCTAAGAAAGTCACCAACGTGATAAGCTTCAAATAAGGAACTACAAGGCTTGTAATTTATTAAAACAAAAGTACAGTTTATTTAAAATCAATGTCAAAATTCGTTTGAATTTTATTTTAATACAGTTTAAAAACAGACTGAAGAATTAAATTTAAAAATAAATGCACGTCCTTTTAAGAAGTGTTTGATTTTGAGACGTGGAACAGAGTCATCTTGATCTGTACAAATACACATGAGTGCAATGAAGGAGACATCGGTCGTTAGTATGAACTGTGAGCTGTTGTGTTTCATTTAATTGTTGTTCATAGTTTGGAATACTGTAAAAAATGTTTTTAATTCCAAGTGGATAGATAAAACAACCCGCTGAATATGTACAAGATGATTTCATTATAGTTGCTCACACTTAGTTTGATCTGCAACCCTGTAAGACTTATACAATTGTAGTCTAGGCGTGTTCACATAAGAACACATGCTAGTGGTGGGCTTGTGTGTTATAATCATCTTCATTTGCACACGATTATAATAGTTATTGCTACAAAACCTCTTCTATGCAAATGAGTGCGTTTTCCACACAACAATAACAAACTAATTGACAGCGAATCCATTCTTTAAATAACATATAACTATGCGTTTAAATTTTGTCAATTTATTAGTATTATTTTTAACAAAATACGTTAAAATTCAGATAATTTTATAACAACTATTGAACGTTTGATCGGGTTGTATGTTCTAAAAATATGCAACTGAAATGAACAAAATCTCTATTTGAAACGTCTTGCTTTGTTGGAAACTATAACATTATTTACTTCAGTGTATTTGCTACAACATTTACTTGCTATGTTTTGCCACCTTACACATTTCAGGCAGCCTCATCCTGGATATCCTCATCACGAATATAAAGACAGAATTTTTACAACCATTTTGCTATAGGAAAAGTATCCGATGTGGTTGTAGAATCATTTGCTGTATATGCTATATGCTGTACAGTGTATATACATTTGCTGTACACGCTAAATATGCTGTAAAACAACGCAACATTCGCAACTTATCCTGGCTTCATCCTGGCTGCCTGAAATGTGTAAGGTTACAACAATTAAAAACCTTTCGGTTTTGAGAAGATCTCTTGTTACCATTTTCATTTAAGTAATTTTTGAGGTGAAATTATAATTTTTACATTTCATCATATTTCACAATGAATTATTTTTTTCCCACCAAAAATCCTAACTCGAAACATTTAATGTTTTATTAATGGTAAACATAGCAAGAAGAGTAAGTTGAAACTAAAATTGCATTAACGTTATTTTATATACTAAACACTAGACAACATTCTATATAAGAGAAAGTTCTTAACACAGAAGATGCTTTCATTAATGTTACATATAACACGAATAAAACTTACAGCATTAATGGAAATAATTTTTTTTAACATGAAATACACGTGTCATAAAAATACATATCCTCTAACTATTATCATTATTTTCTGAAATTGTGCGTACATGTGTGTAACGTTTCATAAATCCGCTCATGTCTTCGATAATATATGTGTCTGCGAGAAGGTTGCCGCGTAGTCGAACATAGTCGAATAGATCGACAGTCGAACAGATATTCGAACACACAAAACTTTTTACTTTTTGTAATCACAGCTCGGAAACGTCTTTCTCATGCCTCACTCAGTGGAGCAATAGCGAGTCATTTGAACATGGAATCGTTGACAGCTGAGCCTGCAGTGACAACGCCGTACGGTACTAAACTTGAGTAAATATCAATCTTTCGGGATTCACACGGTGAAAACCCATAGGTATATGGTTTTCCTCAGCGAAATGTGTGTTACTTACACAATTTCCACTAATACAAACATTTGTTCAGTTACGTTTTCTTTGTAATACATTCTCGTTTATTTAAGCGGGATAGAGTAAACAATTGAACACATTGCAAAAAATGTCTCATATATACATTCTTACTTTTAATTTTAGCAAAACATTCAGTATCGGAAGTGATGGCATAACATTCAGTAATACAATTATCATTCATTATGAGAGGCTGTGCCTTCTCGGTGTTCAGATGGGGAGGGAAAGAAAGCTTGAAATCACAAGCTTGCAGATGGAATTAATAATGCAGAATTTCTATCACCAGGACTTTGGGATTGCCGGGCGCACGTTCTTCTTGATGGAAACTGTGAGATTGTTGTTCAAGACGAGAGAAATATAGTCAAGCCTGATAACGAACGCTCTCTGAAGCTCATGTCATAAGACGATGGTTTTCAACGCAGTCTTTTGCACACTTCTCTACAACAACACAAATGGTTTTATTTTTATGCTACGTTCAAGAAAAATCACGGATCTTTAATTCTGAAATATAAGTTACTTTGAAGACAACCCAATTACAACTTTATACCGTCGTAGGAATAGTCACACAGCAAATGAGCGACCCTCATGCAATTGTTACCTCAACGCTCAGTATCGTATGTTCTTTCAGGATGTGTTGTTACTTATTGTCTGGGGTTCAATTCAAACACGTTAGAGATAAACAAGACGTTACAGTTACACGTATGAACGTTTGCAAGGGATCTTGAATGGTAATAATGATACAGACAGGACAGATGTAAGACGTCTAAGCCGACCTGAAAATATGGGCATGAACCTGTGTAACAGGAATCAATAAGCTTATTTGTCATTGTAAGGCATATTGTTTGTTAGGTATGTTACGATGGTAAGAGTGAAGATCGCTCCTTTCTGGAAGATAAACCGTTTGTATACGTGCCCAATAACGTCCATAAGTTATTCAGAATTAGGAATTAGGCTAATCACAGGCAATCGCATCACAGGCCTATGGCTAGTTTCGTCAAAAGTGTATGCATTGGTATTTATTATTTAACTTACTTTCTTGGCAAGCGCACATGTTACGAGAGGATGATACGGATAATTAAAACGAAAAGTTATGTTTTCTTTTCTTTTCGCCAAATAGTACCATCGCCACGAGATAAACAAATTGTCCGACTTCTTGTGGAGAAATCCCCACAAAACGAGATGAAAGTATTTTTGTTTTTGCCGTCCTATAATAACTTGAGTTACAGCGAGCATTAATTACGGCACTCGACTAATATTGTTCTGCCTTTGAACAACTTTCCTCCGACTGTTGAAAATAATGTTTCGTTGTGATGTAGACGCACCAACCGAGACGAGTCCAAGTGTCATGTATACGTAGGGGTGCTGCGTAGATGGAGGGGCATTACGGCTCACTTGCTGCTCGTAGCGACGAGGGATAGGTTGTCTTGTCTGTACGAACTGCTGCGACTTGACGCGACAAAAGTGCAACGTAGACGCTGTGTTGTGTTGTATTAATGGTTCATAATTTTAAATAATCGTCACGATGAATCACCATAATGCTCTTTGACATCAGTTATTACTGAAACTATACGAGAACTCAATTAATATCAGCTTATTTGTTACGATTGTTTATAGTTATGGAGGCTCCCAGTATGCGAAGGGCGCTCAATGCACACAGACATAATCTATAACGAGAACCACTAAGTGTTAAGGTCATTACACTAGAAGTTCTTCGTTTTATAAATCACGTCTGGAGCCCTATACTATTTGACGTGACCCGACATGTCTGCCATGGTTATTTGCTCCCCTTCGCATTCGGCCTTGTCCCTCGCGGCCCGGTAGTTGCACATTGCCGAGCCGTTGGACCGCGGGGGTGGCGGGGGTGGCATGTGGTGGGGGCAGGGGAGGCCGTACACCCGCTGGAGAGTCTGCAAGCTGTTGGATGATACGGTTCGCTCAAGGATCTCCCCCCAATATTTCTCACTGAGATCCGCTCGACCTGGCGGGATCGCCGACAACTGCGGCGGCGGCGGAGGTGGCGGCGGGGGTGTCACCCCACCCCCTCCACCCCCTCCCGCGGCGTTGCAACAGTGTTGCTTGGAGCCGAAGTCCTGCTGGCGACGACGGCAGAACACCTGCGAAGCAGAAATGCGTTGGGGAACGCATCACAAAATTTACCAAAAATCGTTTTACAAATTGGTAACAAAAATTATTTAAAAAAAACAGTTGGTTACAAAGCAACCTTGATCCTACTGAGGCTTTCGTCCCGGACGAATGATTCGTACCAGTCAGCGAGCCAGAAATCTCAATGCCGATCGCTGGTTAGCCACAAATCACTCGTCTACACGACCAACTCATATAGGTACGGTTACTTATTCAATTTATGTAAAAATTTATGTAAAAGTATTCTAAAACAAAAACTACAACCTGTATTTTATTATCTTTGATCTGAAGCCAACAGTGTTTATGGTTTTTAATTATTCCCTGTGTGTTTGTTTGGCTAATCGATTTTTCATTCTCTGATCTATGTTAATATAAAAGTAACACTTTTTTTTTACAAATTGTGTAATATTCAATAGAACCTATTCAAACATACCTAGTAATACTTACCCCATTATGAATGATGCCTACGCACGAATGTTACCAAACAAAAAAGATAAAATATTAATAAAACGAAAGAAATAATTCCGTCAAAGGGTATATGCGATCAAATATTTATTTCTGAATACCTATACCTGATTATCTTACAAGAGATGTTGAAAGGTTTGCTAAGGTGTATGACTGTATGATGCCATTGGTGACATATTGCAGCCTTACTTCAAAAGCTATCAGAATAAAACATGAAGAATGTAGGATCTCCTACCTAGACGAAACATTAAAGTTTAATAGGGATGAGTGAGAGAGTTCACACAGTCAGACAAGATCCTACTGAGAACATGACGTCACAAAGACATCTTCTTCCAGAGAGGCGCATACAATTTGCCAAACTGATAAGAATATCATTGTATGGGGTGTGTACATATATGCTATACGTTTTACGGCAACAGTCCAACATTATAACTATATTTTAAATATCAACCGCTCGTTCACGCTTGAATTAAATCACAATATCATACTAAAATATAGCTCTTTTCTTTTTCCATTCAAGTATTTCTGGAGACCTATTCATACGCGTTAAATGCACGTTGTGCCCTCCTAAAAATAAAAAAAATAATACAACAAATAAGAATTTATAAACATACAATAATAATGTAATGTTCACATCAATCAATATATATCATGACATAATACTAAATTCACTTACCTTAGAGAGTAGGAGATCCTTGCTGATACGTCGGAAATGATTATTGAGCAGCCAATAGAGAAACGGATTCCAGAAGCTGTTACTTAACGCTAACCACGTGACCAAGAAGTCCATAAACGCTGGGACCTGCAACAAAGTAGTGAGCACAATGAAAAGAGAGCACAATTACATTCATAAAACAATCTGGTACCTTATAGCTTTTAATATATTATAATTATGTGTTGTGACATGTTTTTGTAGATATAATCTTATATTATACGTGTTTTGGGGTATTAGTTCACGTCCATGTAGTGCCTCATTAATAATGAATGAAGATTGGCTGACAAGAGCATGGCTCAAAATCATGAAGTGAATTGTTGGCATTAAATTGAACTGAATAGTAAAATCGCAAACTGCCAACTCGCAAAAATTTTGACATTGTGTTTCGTGATCTATGAATTTGCAAGGCAATACAAAATAAACTAACAACTCCCCTAGACATGACGTTTTGCTCTATTCTGGAGTACATGACCTTCCTTCCTTACACCAAATACTTATCTTGTCTGTGCGGAAGTAGCCGGATTCTTAGGCGACTTTATTAGAAAGTAAGAGGGAATGAGGGATCTTATGTCACATCATTTTCAAAACCATGCTGAATGTTCATTTCTCCCGCCAACATACCGTTGTTCCGGTGCAGGCGACTACCACTTCCTGTATCGTCCACGGCGTCACCATTACGATGAACCCTAGCGACATCGCCGCCATTGTGCGGGACGCGGTGATACTAAGCCTTCGTTCCAAGGCCACCAACTAGAAGAATAAGAAGAAGAACACATTGCTGATAAATGTTGGACACAAGGACGAACATTTTCCAAGGGGCGTCTCTCTTCAGAAATCTATGATAAAGTTGACAAATCCAATTTAAATCTGTAGCATTGTTAAACA
The DNA here is from genome assembly GCA_945910005.1 of Isoperla grammatica. Taxonomy (NCBI): domain Eukaryota; kingdom Metazoa; phylum Arthropoda; class Insecta; order Plecoptera; family Perlodidae; genus Isoperla; species Isoperla grammatica. Next base: position 62,929,278 of record OX246738.1, read on the forward strand.
TCTATGTATAATTTGTGTTATTATTGGTCTGCACTCGTTCGCCCCCCTCGCTACTTTTTCTCTTAGTATTAGTATACTTGAAATAGTGATATTTGTATTAGCTATTGTTACTAAAGTTTACTTTTTATTAAAATATGTTATGCCTCGTCCTGCAAAAACTGTTATGAATACAATGTATAATATATATATATATATTTGTATATTTAATATTTCATTTACAAATTGTTTCATATATTATATGTTCATATGCGTAATGTTGTCTGTGTTTCCACCTATAATGAAGAGGTCGACTACTATCAAAGGGGCTTTATAACCCTACATAGCACGTCCCTTATATCAAATATCAAATATCAACTCTCTCTTTCATAATCAGTTTAGATATCAATAATACCAACGTCTATACAAAAACGATAGCATTAAATTATAAAACCATCATAAATTAGATCTTTACAAAAAAAATTTGTATATACTTTTGAAAAGCTTATGTTGATAAAAACGTGTTTCAATCAATTGAAAGATGATATAAAATCTACAATAATTGTTGGTTATCGAGTCGTTTAGCAATACATCGATAATCACATGGCATCATTCATACAAAGTGTGTGAACATTGCGTGAGATATTTGTTTGCTGAAAGTATCGACACCATGTTCAGTATTGCGTGAGATCAGGCGCGGACTGGCCCGGGGTGCCGGGGTGCGATCGCACCCCGGGCTTTTGTCATTCCGGGCCCCTGTGGAACATTTACACACACTACACTTTCAGTTTCAGACAAAATCTATATGAATTCGTATTTGTTTACGATTTACGTTACCGCGAAAAAGAGTTGCCGAACAAAAGACATTCGATAATATTAACCATGACTCACGGGGTGCCTTAGGCGGCTCTTCAAAAGAAAACGATTGTTCTTGTTCAGGGTTCTCAGTTTTCAATTTTCGGTAGCAACCAGCGACTAACATGTGTAGCTTTGACTTGCCACACCCGCACTACTAGAAGAAAGAGGGGTTGGAGGGGTCGGGGGGGGGGGGGGGTAGTCAGTGACTCAGTGCGTGTAGCAGTACGGTCTCTCGGCCGCGGCGTGTCATTACAGGTTACAGTTGACGCTTATACAGACCATTGAGGCAAGGCAATGATAATTGGAAGTTTAAAAACAAATTAGGAGTGAAGATATTGTGATTTGTGGTACACCTGTAGAGGGTGTAATATAGTTATTGTGGGACGACTGACTCACCACTCACCTGACCTAACTTTAACAGTTTGCCCAAGGTAAGATGTATAATGTTTTATTATGTATTGACATTTGTTATCGGTTGGATGAAATGATATACTGTTATTTAAATAATTTAAAGTTTCAAGTTAGATGGTTTAGTGGGATAGGCTATGCGCTCATCTAGCAATAATATCGGCCTTCCGCATTGCAGACTTCAGACGGAAATATGCCAAAAATGAAAAACAAGCAGGTGTCCAAGTACAAGCACAAGTCAGGCTCAGAAAAATTAAAGATAAGATTACAAAATCAATTGAAAACTGCGGCTATGGACAAGGGCCAAACTAAACTTAATTTTAATTTCTTTGCTGTTGCAATTCCTGACGAGGTAGTTAATACACCGAATACTCTACCATCATCATCGAGTGGTCATCATTCATTTAGTGCTGGCGTTGAAGATGACGCTTGCAATGCAACACCATCTCATTATCACGATACTGATAACGATATGATCACAAATGCATCATCTGAATCCGACTCCGAATCAGGTTTGAATTTACCTGAGCAGCCTGATGCTCAAGATGACACTGACACAGATGGAGATGAAGATGAAGGTACCTGTGATGACTTGGCTGCGGAGCTAGCTCACGATCAACCAAGCTCATTAGGCCTACATACTGTTGGGAATTTCATATCCCCCAATATGGCAGACCCGCTAGGAGTGAAGCTGTTTTTTTTGGAAAATCATCCAATACAACCACCACCCACTGCATGCAATCTGCCGTTCAATTCCACTAAGATTTACTTCAGGGATATTACTGGGAGCGATCCAGTCCAACGTAAATGGCTTTCATATGCACATCACAATCGGTCAATATATTGTTCTGTTTGCATGGCATTTGGTGAACAACGAGACAGTGCATTTGTTTCGGGCGTAAAAGTTGACGTGAAAAGTATTTACAACAAAGTAAATAAACACGAAATCTCTGACTCGCATCGGTGCGCTGTCGACGCATATTTACGAGTGGACAAACACAAGTCTTTAGATGTTTTACTGAAAAGTAAACGACTACAAGAAGTGGAAAAGAATCGGTTGGTGTTATCTAGAATTATCGACATCATTTTGACGCTGGCTAAGCAAAACATGGCATTTCGAGCATATAGATTCGAAGCGGCACATCACATAAAAATGGAGGAACCTGCAGGCTGCAGGAACCAAGGTAATTTCTTGGAACTTGTGAAATTGGTAGCTAAGTACGACCCAATTTTGAAGGCCCACGTTCAACAATCCATTTTCAAAAGCCAGATAATGCTAAACAAGAGAGAGAAAACAAAATCAGTTTGTACAAAAGCGGGTAGGGGAAACCTATTGACTTTTCTTTCAAAAACCACAGTCAATAATATCATCAAAATTGTTGGTAAAGAAATATCCGCATCGGTTGCAAAAGATGTAATTTTAGCAAAGGAATTTTCGTTGGAAGTCGACAGCACCCAAGATGTCTCCGTTACTGACCAACTAAGTGTGTGCGTGAGATACGTTCTGAATGGAGAAGTTAACGAGAGGTTAATCAAAATGCTTGCTCAACATTCGAGTACAGGCGAGGCGCAATACAACCTGTTAAAAGCGGAACTCGGTCACTTAGGCATAGATCTTAAAAATTTAGTCAGCGACTCGTTTGACGGAGCAGCTAATATGAAGGGGGCATACAAGGGTCTTCAAAGCATTCTAAAACGAGATGCACCTAATTCGGTATTCACTCATTGCCACGCACACGTACTAAACTTAGTTATTGGAGACACGACCATGTGCGTAATCTCGGCTCAAGATCTTTTTGACTTGATTCGAAAAACCGCTGTATTTTTTTCCTATTCGTATAAACGAACTGATTTGTGGAAACGCATCGTAAGCAACTCTGATGCCCATGAGAAGCAACGACGCTTACAAAAACTGGGAGCCACACGATGGAATAGCAAACATACTGCTCTTCAAGGTATTTTTGAAACAACATCCACACCAAATGAAGAGCGTACTCGTTATGTCCATTTAGTTGAAGCGTTACACACACTGGGCTACCACGAAGCAGTGGACCCCGCCACGGCGACGGAAGCTCGAAATTATCTTGGAAAGTGGACCAGCTTTGACACTATCTTGACCAGCTTTATCTTTTTACACATTTTTTAAGCTTCAACGCCCGTTTCAAAGTATTTCCAAACTAAAGGGTTAGATTACATCGCGGCATGGAACCAAGTAGTCGCCCTGCGTGAAAGTATACATTTGTTGTCGGGCAAATTTGATGACATTTTCAAAGAAGCTGAGGAGTTCGTAAATGCGATGATGTTGAAAACTGAGGATCTTGAAAATGTCGTAATTACCTCCACCCTAGCTGAAAAAAGAAAACGATCAAAGAAGCTAATGCCCGGTGAGGTTGCGCGTGATGAGTCAGTTGACTTGGACACAAAAACACGGTATCGAGTGGATACTTTCGTCGCTACAATGGACCAGATACAATCGTCTCTTAAAAGAAGGTTCGAAGACAACGAAGATCTGATGAAATCTTTTGCGTACATAGACCCGCGGCGGTTCCAAGATGTTAGATCTGGTGCACTGTCTCTCCAGGATAAAAACGCTGTTGACGCACTGAAACGCATAGCATCATTAGCAAAGGTAGATCATGAGCAGCTAGTTCGAGAGCTCAAAGAGTTTGCTTCTTCATATGACAGCCTATCATTGGCTCTACACGCCGAGTTCAAAAAAAGATCGGAAGTTGAAAAAAATCCTATTAGTATATTTCTTGACGATGATTGTGAAGATGATAACAGCGAGAATGATACAAATGTTAATTTAGGCCTCACCCAGGAACAACAACAAGGTATGTAATATTTATTTCAATGATGGAGAATGAGTATATAATATGTTCTAGTTTTAGTAAGAAACAATTATTTTCATTATTGTTTCAGATTGTAAATACTGCATTCCTTGTGCATTTCGTATATTGTACAAATACAATTTTCACTCAAGTGCATTTTCGACAATTTACCACACTTACAAGTTTCTCCTAACTATGGCATGCACTCAAGTGAATTGTGAACGCTCATTTTCAAAACTGAAAATCATCAAGACAAGACTACGATCCACGATGAGTCAGGATCTGCTAGAATCACTTCTACTAATCAGTATTGAGTCAGACAAAATCCCAGACACAAACGCGATCATCGACAAACTAGGACAAAGTTCATCGTTGTTGTCACGAAATCTTTTAATTTAACACTGTCGTAAATTTGTAACTTTTTTAGCAGATGTGTTCATATCATATGTATAAAAAATGTGTGTGTGTGTGTGTGTGTGTGTGTGTGTGTGCATGTGAATGTGTAAATGTGTAATGTGAACATGTGTAAATGTGTGTGTGTAAATGTGAACATCTGTAAATTTGGGTGTAAATGTGCACATGTGTGTATACAATAAATAATGTTAGTTTCAATTCCATTCTACCAGTACCTGATCTATTACTGATTTGATATCTCCACATACCCATATATTAAAAAAGCATCCTAAAACATAAATATCTGCTGCAAACAGATATTCAATGTAAACATTTAACTGTGTGCAGATATGTGTAAAACGCTATCTACAAAACTTAAAATTGCAAAAAATCGCTCCGCATGGTTGCCTCCGGTAGCCGCGGCGCGGGCTTCGCCTGAGTTGGGAAATGGCTTACACGGGCCTTTCTGACAAGTCAGCACCCCGGGCTTTTTGAAGCCAGTCCGCGCCTGCGTGAGATACTTGTTTGCTGAAAGTATCGACAGCATGTTCAGTATTGCGTGAGACACTTGTTTGCTGAAAGTATCGACACCATGTTCAGTATTGCGTGAGATACTTGTTTGCTGAAAGTATCGACACCATGTTCAGTATTGCGTGAGATACTTGTTTGCTGAAAGTATCGACACCATGTTCTGTATTGCGTGAGATACTTGTTTGCTGAAAGTATCGACACCATGTTCAGAATGGTCCGATATCACGTGGAATCAAAACAAGCACGACTGTGAGTGGTGACATTCAGCGGGATTTGGTCACCGTGTTACGCACATTTGAATTTTACCTCTGGCAACGACAGTTCCGTAGTTTTGTAAAAATAGAACGACAGGGACGATCAAATTAAAAACAACAAGATTTTTGGAAAGCTTATGAGTGACATAGTCTGCCTCAACTACTGTGAAACATGTATGTGTGAGTTTGGCGAATCACAGAAGAGTATTGAATCGTATTTTACCAACTAAGTAATATACCTTCAATTTACGTCATAATAGACGCATTTTTGTTCGGGCACAGCCCTAAGACTACCATTGGCCAATGCAAATTGTATAGTGCTATGTGTAACTACTGACCGCTTGGGAATGTATTAATAATATGGTTATGACTAAAAAAAAATAGATGGTGTTTCACATTTTTTCATAAGCTGTTTGGTAGACCTTGATCTACTCTCTGTATAACAGAAATAAATGTCCTTGCATTCAAAATAATGCCTTAATCCACCGTATTAAAAAGCGTAAAATTTTCTTTTTGATGTCACAGGAGTCATTAGCGAGGTTGTCAGTTTGCAACTGGCACAGGCTTAGTGAACGAGAGCTTATCAGAAGCGTTTATGATTAGTTGCGTCATATGTGGACATTTTAAGCTCTATAAAGTTAAAACATACGCGTTTTGTTTTTAGTTGTTTTCTTTTCGTTTTTAGCATTGAGAGCAAAACAGTTTTTTACGGTTGACAAATACGATTGACCAAGTTAAAAGCTTCCAGATTAAATGTTAAATATTAATACGTTAATAAATTTACAAAATAATATTTGAGATAGATTTATTATTGTCGTTATTTTTTTGGTAACTTAGCCACCAATGTTTGTTCCACAATAAATCACACTTCGGATTTGTAGGGGTATTTCCCCTTTAATATGCTGTGACCTCCATGTTTCTTTATTTTGTGAAGCTTTATGAGCCAAGACCTCTTTACAACAAGAAATCGCGCAGTTTTGATATTGTACAATACACAGAGTGTCTTTTATGTCTAGATAAACTTTCCTTCACAACCTTCAACATGTCTTATACAACTGAACCTGAACTGAGACATCTGTATGGAAATTGAGCATTACTTCCAGCATCGAATGCTCTTGATTCATGGCCGAGAGTTCTTAGAAAGTTTTCTTTGATGTTTTCAAACTTATTCCGTTTCAGACTTTAGTTTTTGAAACTTCAAGGTGTAAGAAATAAATTCTCGAATAAAACGATCTTTGTAACTTTTAGAAATGATGGCATTGGCGATTCGCGTAAATAAAGCCGTTGTGTTTGTTTTCAAAGTGATTACTAAAAAGAAGCAATATGAAATAATTAAAACAAATTCTTGTTGGAATGTGATTTTTATTTTGAATTTAGCAATGATAAGAAATATTCGCTGAACAATTATTTCTGTGCACAATTAGTGTTTGTTAAATTAAGATCACTGCTAGGAGAAAATGACAGTTATTTTACGGAGAAATCTATGCATTAGCAAACCAAACATTGTGTTGCCAATGATTGCTACTCACTGAGATAAATTCTTCAAAGGAATGATTTCAACTGGTGACAAAGAGTTCAGAGATATGCTATATTTTGATATATATATATATTTTAGAGAGGCCTTAGAAATAGAGAGAAGGCCAGAAAATCTTAACGTACGCAAGGATAGCGTACGATTACCCACATGGAAACCGCTACTTAACGAAAGAAACACAAGACAGAATACAGAAGGTGGTCTCATGATTGGAAGGAACAACGGGGGACAACTCGAGGTTGCGATCGTGCCGACTTCAGACATTGGGGAAGAGATACCCAGCACTAGATTAGGGCCATTGACACGCAGTAGAAGCAAGAAACTGCAAGATCTTAATGCTACGAAGTTTGATGCACGCGCGCCTATTGCGAGTATGACGTCAGAATCCACACCAGACCAGAAAGTCTACAGCAGTGGAGATTCGACCGGCCGAGCGGAGGGAGGTAGACTCGGTGGAACCCCTGAAGAGGATGTATGATATTACATCGAATCGTCGGGATGGAGGGGGTAAGTCAGAACCCTCATTCTATAACTCACGTGATAATACCCCAAAAAACAATTATTTAATATATATTTTTATATATATATATTAAACCAGGGTTTCTGTGTTTGATGTAAGAATCCGGACTTTTGACATTACATTTTAAATATTCACGGACTTATCGTCTCTATTAGTATTCTTGACAAAATACCATAATTTAAATTCAAATATCATTAAAATACATCTTCAAACTTAAAATCTTCAATAATAAATTGGATAATATTTATCCAATATTGTAAGACCCGTGTATTCGGTTACGATATTTTGATTATTTTAAAGTCATAGGATATGTTTTTTTATTTAACAGCTGTAATAATAATTGTAGAACAATCAGGTGATAAATACATTTTAAAAAGTTCCAAAACACTTCGAAATCGAAGTTAATTTCTCACTTTAAAAATTGTTGAAGTTTTCAGCATTTTAATATTTCAAATACCTTTATAATAAGTACTTTTTTGTGCTACGCGACTTCAGCGCTGAAGGTATTAGTGAAGCTCTGCGAGATCACATAAAGAATCCCGAGCCTCGGTTTCTACCTATGTGCTGATATGAAGTTAACGCCTGCTGTCAATAGTGGATCAGGGCTCGTTCGAGTCCTCATCAGTCACCGATCAAGCGTGAATATTGATGTTAAGAAACTGAACGTGTCGGCTCGAAAACAGTCATTTCCTCGTTCCACCGCCAGGACTCACCATGTCTTGTCTAGGCCTACTGCCTCGTTCGTTTCCTGTTGACGCTTCCATCCAATAAACCTTACCTAACAAGCAAGACATCGGAGAGCGTGGGGGTATAACAGCTAATATTTCATCGCGTAATACAATGCAAATCTGTGACGTATACATAAGGATGATAATAATAAGACATAAGGATGAAGTTTCTAGTTTTTAATGGTGGAGGTGCCGGTCGGATCTGGAAAAGAATTCTATTCCAATACAGAAAATATATTCTGAACTACAAGACGTTAAAAAAATCAAGGAATACATTACAATACTACATTACATTTTCCTACACTTTTTACATTAATATAGAGTTTTAAAAACAGGGGTTGATGTATTATTTTTGAGCAAGTCCTTCCACATTATTATAAAATGTTTACTTATATATGCGTATTTTTGTTTGTTCATTTAAATATTGGCTACTGATACGAATTCGCACTGACTCTTATAAATGGTTTAGTTTGTATTTTACAGGGATTTCATAAAATTTACTGGTTAAAAATCCCTGGCTTTGTCAATAAAAGGATATGTTTCACTGATTCGTGTTAGTTAAATAACTGTACCTTGCAGCTTTCGACGAACTCCTGACACAAAAGCATTTCGATTTAATCGATTTGAAGAAATTCACTAATCAAATTTAAATTTTGTGTATGTATGAAGTAAATCAATTAAATCAAACAACATTGGTATAGGCCTACTGTTAAGTACATAACACGATTAAAAACTAAAAAGTTTAGCTTTTGTATAGACAAAGTGCTTGCTATATACTGTGCAAAATAACGAGTCCTAAAACTACAATCTCGTACATCATCCTCGCTGATGATTATGACCCCTTATGGTGTAAACTAAATTGTAGGTGACAGATTATTAGTACTGTGCAATATTTAGATCACTTACATTCTCAATAAATGCTATAATTCATTTGAACACCTCTCAGATTGTATTTTGTTTAGAATAATTTTGAATCGAATCTGTTAATAAGATTGTCTAAACACTATGGTGATACCTAGTATTTCAGACATCATGCGGTGTTGCGAGTCCACTTTACATAATAGTGAGTGTCTATTTTATTGAAACAAATGTATTAATAAGTACCTATCTCTCTGTATTATATTATATCCAATTGTGCCTGGAATTGTCATTATTCTGTTGTTCGATAAATAATAATAAAAATAATAAAAAGAAATGATCAGTTTTGCTTGTGTCAATTTCTTTTGTCTATGCTGGTGAATTTGAGTTAAATGTTTTTCATTTTGAGTATAAGACAATTTTTAATCCCTCATAGACACAGCACTGACTCCTGACGGTGGAAATTCACAGGTTTTATAAACGTCAAGGTCATCAACTCACAACATTGGGAATATCACCGCAGAACCTACATCTCCATCTACCAACGAGCCTGAAATAAACGATGTATATCCAACGATGGGTATAGCAGAAGCTAACTTTTTGACATTTGCATCTGTATATTTTAAATATGATTTCCAGAAAAACAAAAATTGGCAACGAAATAAGAAATCTTGGTTTACTTTTCTTTACATCAAATAACTTCACATAACTTCACCAAGTTGATTGTAAGTTTAATTCAGCTCAACTTTCGTCACAAGCTCACTGTGTCTTTTAGCCCCATGCGGTGAATCTAAAGCTTTGTTCGTTGGAGTTACTCTAACTTGCTCTTTGCTATAATACGAACATGTCCGAGTATTCACGACTAAGCTGTTGCATGCATCTGCTTTATAGAGTATACTAGTGTGACATCACGTTTCTCGTGTCAACCAACGATGAACCCTATGTCTGAATCCAAACAATCATGACAGTTGACAGTTGATATATAGTAATGTTTTAATAAATATAATAGCGAGGGTTATCCGTTAAGATATTTCGTTGTTTCTAAGACGAAACATTAACACAAATTGATGTCAAGTATTTTAATGCTACCAATACTACATTAAATAATAACTACGTTTCAGAAAGTTGTTTGAAACTCGTCCGCCATTTCTGACGTCATGACTTATACCGTCTATTGTCAAGCTGAGATACCGAAATCGCAGGGAATGGGCTTAAGCTATTAACTGTATTTTCATAGATCGCCTCTAAAATGGTTTGCTATCTTCATCACAACATACAAGGTTCCACTCGGCCTCGTCTGCTCCATATTACTCCCCACTCCTGGACGCGGAGAAGGAACTAAACTACTCTAAGGTGCTCACAAATACTACTAGAGCACTTGATGCAGCACAGTCAAACGTTGCAACGTGATACAACAAATAAGATCAAACAAAGCACCTTCAAGCTTCGAACAAAGCTTTAGAGTGAAGATTAGCAGATAAACACACGCTAATAGCTCACACAGCCAAACGAGCACCGAAGTTAAGCAACCTCGGACTAGGTCAGGAGGTAGATGGGTGACCACTCTCCTCTGAAACACTAATTACCGTTGGTAAGAGCGGATTGGAGGGTTCGAAAGCTTGTGTAACAGCTTCGTTCTTCTCGTCAACTGCTCGGCAGTCCAGGTTAGTGGAGGAACCTATATGACCGGTCAAAGTTACACCGTCCTTTCGGATGGGACGTACAGCCGATGGTCCCCTACTTTTCAACAGGAGTAGGCTACGTGCTGGTACCAGGCTTCCCCTTCTTTCTTCGTCATTAACATTCACCAATCATCACTCTAAGGAGGGCATTGTGTCCTGCACTGGTCTTATTACAATAAAGTAAAGTAAATAGCTCACATGAGTGAATAACATCTTCTAATGATCAGGGTCTAAATTAAAGTATGTAGTAGTGCAAACTGAGCTGTTTAGAGCGTGTAAAACCACATTAAAAATAAATGCTGAAGCTATACATGTACACAAAAAGCAATTAAATCGCTCCAAAAGAGCACCGTGTTAACTGTGATTATTTTCACTGCTTTGTTTGGCATAGGTTTGAGAAGACTTGATTGTTATTTCTGGATGGTTTGTGATTGTGTCATGAACAGCAATGTTTGTTATTACTCGCAGTAGGCGGCCCTGTCATCGATTACACGGTTCACATAATCCCAAGTAATCGTGTTCTCAAATAGACATTGATACAAACGTAAGGTCGTATTATTAATAATATCTAAATATAATTAAGGATCTTTTTGGTTAGGGGTTGCTATCAGAATAACACCCATTATCGCAAAGACATGGCTTTATGAAATGAGGTGTGAAAGCTGTTGATTTCCGTGTCAACACTCTTCAAATGTCGCTGAAGAAGCGCATTGCAAAATGGGCGAAACGTTGGTTATTTCTACCTTTTGATACCGCTGTACCCGGAAAACCTCGATAGTATAGTTGACTCCGGCCGTGAAAGCCTCGGGAATATAAATGTGAGAGTGTATATTTGGACATCCTTGGGGTCTATTAACTAATATGAAAGTATATTAATAAGCTAGATTGCGATAAGTGCTGTAGGCCTAATAGTAGAACTGCCCTAAAAAGGAAAATGTCGGAAAGCCGTTTCAAACCAAACCAATCTACGCATACGCAATACTAATTTTTCGTATGGATACCGGCTGTAGTGTGCACACAAGCAGGGTGGCTATTCTTGAAAGTTGGCGTAGGGTGACAACACTGAAGTGATATCTACGTGGTTATCACTTGCTATTGGCTAATTGCTGTGGCGGACCGCATAGAAAACACTTCAAATGAATATGGTCACCGTTTTCAGGAATAGCCCCCCAGATTAACCTTATGCTCCCCTCTTCAGGTGCTTAATACAGTATATTAAGGCGTTTAGACAGTTTTATAACTTTAAGTAAGACTCAATTTCTACATTAGCCTTCTTGGGAAAAAATCCTTCAGTCTGGATTGGTTGTGTTCGGTATCGAACCGGCGACCTTCCGAATTCTCCCGAAGTCTCGCGTGGTCATCTCTATCGGTATCCAAGCATAGCAACAAGATGATACTAACAATTTTTCAGTCAACACATAACCAATGTTATATCAACCTTTTTTCACTGGAAGTAGCATTTAATGATGATTGATGTTTGCAATATTCTTACAAACCTATTTATCAATGAAACATGGTATAAGAAAAAAAACAGCTGCAGTTGGTATTTCTCTATAAATTGTTCCGTCTTCAGGTTCATGTCGATAGAAATAACGGTGTAACGTGCAAACATATTTGTTTGAATAGTGAATTCATGTACAGAAGTCTGAGCTTACAAACCCCGTACTGATTTATTGCTGCATTTTAGTATTTATTTTTTTGCATTGAAGTTGAATAAGAAAAAACACGTTTTAGACACGATATTACTAGTAATTCACTCAAAAGATAAGCATAAGTATTTTCGATATTTAAAACGCCAGGTTCTAAGATTCTAAGACACTTCATCAGCAAGTATATTTTCGGAAATAAAGCTGCAAAGTAAAACCATATTCCCATATTCTCGTTGTCAATAGAGTTTCTCTGGTCAAATCACATTATACTTATTAATTTATTATTTGATGTATACTATTCAGTTATAAAAATGATTTACACAAAAGTGTAATAATTATCGCAAATCCACATGTGTATATGAATGAACACAATGGGACATGAAACTGCCAACTGCTATGATGCTCACCCATCGCCCATGTGATAGAGGCCTACAGGGGTCTACTAATATGATAGAGGCCTACAGGGGCCTTCTAATGTGATAGGGGCCTACAGTTTTCTACAGCCTATAGTTTACCAAACAATTATATAGGATATTGTTCACAATACATTTGCAAAATGTTTTAAATACGATCAAATTCGGCTATTTTGTAATCTGCCCAAAATGTTTTCTTGACATTAACAAATACCATATCAGTCATCGACACAGTAATACCCGAGTCAAGAACAGACTCCGGCCGCGGAAGATTAGGCAAGGCAAGGTTTTAATAACAAACTATATGTATCCATGGCTCGGCTTTCGTATTTTTGAAATTACCCACGTCAAATTTAATGTTTGGTTATATCATTTGGCCAGTGAAGCGTGGATGAAAAACTAGACATGCCCAAAAAATCGAATTTCGCTAGTTCGACCTACTTTTTCCCTTTTCAGATCATCTTACCCCGTCTAATGCGATGATTTCATGTGAGGGATGCGCAACTTGTCACTTGGTCTTCCGGTCTGGTCTGGCTGGCTGACTGGCGAGCAGTGACATCACTATAGGCTGTCAAGCCAACGGTTTAGCCGCGGTCGCTTAGCCGGTTCCCATACTAACACCGAAGTTAAGCAACCTCGGGCTAGGTCAGGAGGTGGATGGGAGACCACTCACCTCTGAAACACTAGTTACCGTTGGTTAGAGCAGATTGGAGGGTTCGAAAGCTTGTGTAACAGCTTCGTTCTTCTCGTCAACTGCTCGGCAGTCCAGGTTAGTGGAGGAACCTATACGACTGGTCAAAGTTACACCGTCCTTTCGGATGGGACGTAAAGCCGATGATCCCCTTGGTACTTTTCGACAGGAGTAGGCTACGTGCCGGTACCAGGCTTCCCCTCCTCCCTTCCTCATTATCATTCATCAATCATCACTCATCAGGCTAAAGAGGGCATTGTGCCCTACACTGGCCTTGATTACAATAAAATAAATAAATAAATATAGGCTGTCACGCAGAACGACCGCTCATTCATACCAACGTCACAGATCGGGACCCTGGAATCTGTACCCCGGTAAACTGACCCAGCAATAAACTGCGCCAACATAAACTGCGCCAATGTCAATTGTTCAGCTGTCGGACATCCCACGAAAGTTCCAAGATTATTGGGTCTGGTTGATATTGGCGCAGTTTACATTGACGCAGTTTATCGCTGGGTCAGTTTATCGGGGGCCAGTTTACACTGTCCCACAGATCCATAGTGGTGGCACTCGAGAGCGGTAGAAAGCGGGTCTCGAGATATTTCAGTCTTGCCAGAGGGTAAGTAATATACGGCAAATACTCAGACTGAGTCCTAAAAACAAGTCTAGGACATTCTTTCTCAAGGTGATGATCCTTCTTATACTTAACGTTTCTTTTTTGCAGTCATGGAAAAAGATGGACAATAACAAACAATCCAATGCTTTGTGTGGGATTCGAACCCAAGTCCCTTGATGGCATACGCTTATGATCTGCGTCCCAACCTATGAGCCAACGCTACGACACTTCTTTCTGCAATATCCTTCCACAGTGGGTGAAGCGGCCAACATTACCTCTACATTATAGCTCTAACCTATCAAAATTGATTTTGCCTCTGTGATAGAATAAGTCCAGGGTAGCTCTGTTTATCGTAAGAGGTGGCAGAGTCGGAGGCGTTGTAAAACATAAGTAACCTAATATGTATTGTGTATACGATAAACAAAAATACGAAGGATAAATCTAAGAAAGATGACATTCTGAGAAGTGGATAAGATGGACTCCATCCAACATTTATATATATATAGTTGAGAAACTGTAAGAATGACGGCCCCCTCCATATCCCCTCCACAGCAACCCGACCCCCCTCAACTCTGTGACAACCTGACAAAATGAAATACGTAACTGAAAATCAGTTTGATTCAGTTGTTCAGTTTGTTGTTTCACGAAGTTGAGGGGGTTCGGGTAGCAGTGGAGGGGATAAGGAGGGGGCCGTCATTCTTACAGTTTCTCAACTATATACGAGGAAATACAATGTGGAAGTTAGGTTGGGGGGGGGGGGGGGGGTTCTAATTTTAATGTTTTGATTATTCTGACTACTTAGATCTCATTTAAAACAATAGTATGGTTTGGTCTAATACAGGTCGTTAACCAAATGAAGGGTTTAGCCACCAGTCTATATAACCCACTTTCTCTCGCTTACTTCATCCATATCTTGTGAATGTCATTGTTGTTATATTCCTTGCACAAAGCACAACGGAAAACACTCTGTGACTAAGTCGTTTCGAAATGTATGCGAACTGTACATCTTGCTAAGTCTTGTTAAGTCCTTAGCTCTAAAGTAGACAAGCAAGAACTTACCAAATACATGCACACCCGAAATTACTAACGGAAGTGAAAACTAAATCCAAAACATTAGATCTTATTTATCAGTTTATAATATAAATGAGTAGGTCTATATAAAAAAGATCTAGTCTTAAGACATGACGAGCTACAAAGCATCATTTATATACTTTCAAACCTACATATTTTCATTTATCTAACGTTACAAAGGTTTGCTTTGAATTATTTCCCATATTGTAATTGTAAAACAAGCTATTAAGTAAAACCCTTTGAAAACAATATTAGTATGACCAATAATGGTTATGTTCATTGTGTTCACAATAATGTACTAAAGATGATGACCGATTACAATAATGAACATTAAATTATTTCAATACCAATATTTTCTATAGACCTACTTCTTTTAAAATGATGCTAATAATTTACAGGAAGGCATATTATCTGTGCAGAGAATTATTGTTGTAATCTTTCAATTGATAGATTACCGGTAATCGCTTGTGGTTCTGTTGCCTGGGCTCCGAATCTGTATGGTTGTCCCGCCACTGTGTTTGTTTGTACTTAGCTGTTTTAGTAACGGTAAAAATACATTTTGTCATGAATGCGTAAGTGTTTCACTTTCCTGGCTGTAAAAACACCGGTGTAAAAATGTATACTGACAAACTGCGGACTTTCAACTGGCCTCCTATATTTTATTCATATTCATTTTATGCCTGTCGTGGAATGACCATACAAGGTTGCCATACTTGAAATTTCCCATGTGTGCAAAGGTACTTAACTGGTATCGTGAAACGAGTGACTCGTCAAATACAGGTGACAATAGTGAATAGAGGGGAGTGGAATCTCAACCAAAGAGATGTACGAGGGGCGAGCACGAAGATAATCCTTCTTGTCAATAGAAGGGAATCAAGTGCTCGTGATGACATGGCGAGAATGGTGCTTGCATGCGCATGCACGCGTTGCAGACGCCAGCAAGAATACAACTTGGTTTGGTTTTGATGTTAAGAGACTCACATACCTTCCCTTTGGATAGCAACTGACGTTTCGTGTAAACGGTCATAAGTATCCACTGTCCAATAATAAAAAATAAAAAAACATGTGCTGTTTGTTTTGAGCAATGTGTATTCAAATTTATAGATAATTATCCTATTTGTTAACATTGCAGAATTGTACAGCATTTTTACAAATTAACGTAATTTTAGGACACTATTTTTTAAGTATTACAATAAAGGATGTTTTGGTAACAGTTATTGACTAGGAAGTAATCTATAATTATAAAAGAAGTCCTGACTGATTTACTGGCTGACTGACAGGCTCATCAACGGCCAGCTCAAACCGTTTACCTAGAAGCGTGAGATTTGAAAGGTATGCTGCTTTTATGACGTAGGTAGCCTCTAAGGATGATGTCTAAAATGTGGTGCATACATTTTTGCTTGATGATATCTCTCTCACAAACCGAAGATGGTAGAAAAAAATTGATATTTTAAATCTTCATTATAAATTAAGTTAACGAGTCAAATTTCTTACCCCTAACGCCCAAAGTTCCTAAGATATGATATCAATCAAATAAATACTACTCTTATTCACATCTGACAGTTGTGAGTCAATTTTATTCAAAAATTTCTTACTAAATATCTAAGAAATTTTGATATTCCAATATTTACTCAGATTTCCGAAGGATATTCTCTTTAAGAATGACGTTACACAAGTAGTAAATGCCAATTCTACTGGAAAAGATCTAAGAAAATTGCATTTAGTTTGTCTATGTCAATAATTTGTACGCCCCATTTTTTTATTCAAATTTTAGATAATGTTATATATGTTATACTAAAACCTTTTTTAAACGGTGTAAAATGAGTTTGTTACCAGATGTATAATAAGAAGGAATGGGCCCCACGTGTTTCAATAATTTTCCTTCGTAAACTCCAAATGGCAGCGCTGAGCATTCGAGCAAAATTCTAAATAATATGCGTTATGACGATTCCAATAGAAATACCAGGGCTATAAAGTGTTTATATAGTCCAATATACATTGATACAAAGTCCGAACAACTGTTCAATGTAACATCGCTAAAACAAGAGGAACTTAAGTTGAAGAACATGGATTGAGAAAGTTTCTTGCGTTTGAGTATTGCTTGAAAACTTAAATCCTTGTGTAACTATTTAGCATTGCCACCAGCCAGAGCTAAGTTTGAATTGAGGCTGGGGAAATCCATACCATTTATTTCAACACTGAAGTTATACTACAGTGGAAAACTTTCTGTTTCTGTCCGAAACCAAGCAATAATTAATGCACTTCTTCATATCGAAAGTTTGGATTTTGTAGCAAACTATAAGCGAAGTTGTAACATCTTGAACCTTGTTAATTGCTGTGAGAACTGAAGATCTGCTTGAGAAGTTATTCTCCTCTAAACCCTCGCTTGCCCATGTAATGCTTCGACCATGGTTGCGGTGTGTGAGGGATGAGGGAGGGGGGGAGGACAGGATAAGCCGAAGTCCATAACGACGTGTATGTACCATACTATAACATTCTTCTTCAAAACTGGGTACCCTAGATACCAGATCAAGTAACCTATGATACTGGCTGAGGGCGGACGCTGGCAAATTGTACCCTACCTAATAAATGTATTTAGTTGTCGCTCACTTTGTCCACCCACAAACGTGAATCATAGCAACGAGTATTAGTGCTATGTAGATATGCAGCTTAATTAAGAAAGAAGTAGCAGATAGTTTTTGTACATTCAGAAGTTGTTAATGCAATTTCCCTCCCTCCCTCACGATCCAAAATACGCTGGGGGAGAAGGCGGCAACCCTCCTCGCCTGCTTTCATAGTTACTTCACTGCTCAATGCTATACTATTTTTTCGCTCGTAAAAATTAGCTTGTAAATCTCAATCACTACACAAATTGGCTTGTGTAATCATGCGTAGGGTAACACATTCGGTCATACTATCTCCCACAATGCTTTGCAGGTAGTAATAAACCGTTCGTATTTTGAAAGATAAGTAAACAAATACTCAATAACAGTAAAAAACAATCATTTTCTTTGAGAATCGTTTATACAGAATGCCTCGCTGAGTGGCATGTTGGTGGGTGGGCAAGGGGGGGGGGGGGGGTGACAAGTGCAGAAAGGAGTCAGCCGAGCGTGTTACGTATATATATATATATATATAAATCATGGAGTGGTCTTATAAATATATATATATATGTTGTTCTGTAGGTTTTCGCGAACTGAAGAAGATGTAGTAATCGGTTTTCGAGTATTTGTCCGCGTGACTCGCTCTCTAGAGACTGGTTGCTGGCCTCAGCCTCTGAAACCAACGGATCATCCTGAAGATGGCAAATGCGATTTTGCCGAAACGTCTAGACTATGACAATGGCCTTTTTCTGGGCCATCAACCAATCTCTGTTTTCTATCAACCAATCTCTGTTTTCTATCAACCAATCAATCAACCAATCTCATCAACCAATCTTGCTTGCGTGACTATATATATATATATAGGTATGTATAATACACATACATACAATCTCTCTCCTGTACCTTTCGCGAAAGAAAATCTGCTTGGAAGAAAATCAAACCCAAGCTTAAACTTTTATGTTACCTTGTTTGAATTGTGTTATTAGCACATTTTTCAGCAGGAAGTGATGAGCAGTTCTATAAGAGGAAAACTTTTATGACGTTCGGTGAGTGAGCGGTCAAACGTGGCCTATTTTGTGTTTGCGTGAAGTGGTCTACTTTCTGAAGATCCTCTCAGAAATCTTGAACTTTCTAAAAGCCATTCACCCAGTTGATTATTTAGTTTCATGTTTGTTTGCTCCAATTTGTGAGAAATTGATCTTGGCGTTATTTTCCGCGAGTACCGGTAGTATTGATGTGACGTCACAGGCCTACTACCCTAAGAGCCGTTTGCACCAAACTTGTAAACTCCGGTTATCCGGTAAGCGGAGATTCTGTACGAACAAACACTGCGACTGCCAGACATAAAAAAATCAAAGAGAGAAAAAAAATTAGAAACAAAGTTTGTTGAAATCATGGTTGGTGAGTTGGGAGAGTCAACGACGACAGCTGTAGGGGTATGGGGTGGGAATCATATCGTTCATATCTCACAAAATGAACTACATTATTACCCAGCATCATCTTACAAATATTGGAATTGACTCTCGTATTTAAATTACCAGACGCACAAGAAATTGTATTTGCTTCAATCGGCATCAAAGGTAAATCTCGTTATTTTGATGTTACTGTAGCAACGCGTCTTCAGATAATTAGTTTTAGTAATCTTAAAAATACATTTTCTGCTTATGATATTCTGTGTAGATTCCATTTGGTGTTTTATATCAAATGATAGGGATCTAATTAACTTGGATTTAAGCAATTTCTCTGTTGCAACCAATAGGTTACAACTTGTTTGATCTCTCCCAACATAGCGCTGCAAAGAAAACGCCAGACTAGCTGTCAAGAAAAAAAGCGTTGCATGCCAGGAAGGTGATTTATTAATATGACAGAAAAAGCGTATAAAGTCAAAATTTAAAAATGTACCATTAATCTGACGTTTGAGTATAGGTAAAATAAGACAAATCATGACAATTTACAACGTAGCACGAGTATAGTCGGAATGATTTCATTTTTGTTACAGAAAGTCATCCTTAAAAACTTTTCTGTACTGTTGAGGGTACAATTTGTATAAAACGTAATATGTGACCATCATCCAGCATAACAAATATGACTGATTATAAATAATATAATATGATATGAATAAATATGTTATGATTGTCGGGTTGTCACTGGAGTAAGGGGTGGTCACAAAGCGATGGAGGGGAGCAGCAGGGGAGAGTCAAATTAAGAAAATGTTAGTATAAGTGTGGGTACGTAATTTGGATGTTTTATTTGAAAATACAATTTTTTTTTAATTTTTATCAGGGTAACGTCCTGAAATAAGCTTGTCTTGTGTGTTATCGTGACTGGTCAATCCAACATCGGAATATTCGCAATACTAATCTAAATACAATAACACTCGCTAAAAACTAGAGTCGTAGTATACTTCTTGCAACCTTACTACGCTGAAGATCCTGAGCTGAGGACCTGTTGCCCCTACTTTTATTTCTTTTATTCTCTCTGTATTATTTCGAATCAAAAGATTAATATTTATAAGTACATAATTATTTTGTTTACTAAACAATTTGCGTTACCAACGATTATGTTAATATCAACCAAATAGATTAACTTGGATTAATCTTTGCGATATTTATGATCAACATTGCAACAGATCTTGTTTCTCAATCTTCACCTTCTTACCCACACCTCGTATCAAGCAAGATTAGATCTATTTACGTGGTTACCCATCCTCATATTTATAGAAACAATGTCCTGGGTTTCATAATCGGCTAATGTATTAGCTTTCTTCCCCGATGTTTCTAAGCTTTAGCTTTATGAGCGGGTAATATTGACAAATACCAGAAACAATCAAGAGCACCCCCTCCCCCCCCCCCGGCCCACGCACGAGGCTCAGAGCAGGAAATGTGATCGATGGCGAGTTCGGGAAACTTGTCACGAAGACGTCGCAACGCTTGAAAAACCTTTCTATCTATAACCTCAGAGGCGACGGAAATGACTGTGTTGCAGATAAATCTCATAAATGGTTTTTGTGAGGTAGGACAGCTGGTAGTTAATTATCACAACAATAATTATGTTATACTCGTTTTTGTCAATTGTGCCTAGGTTTGTATTTTTTTTTTACAGCACTATCAATGTGTTGTGAAAGAAATTTCAGTCGTTAAATAAAATGTACCTACATGATGGTATCAAAGATTATGATGTTCTGATAATCGTAGAACTAATATTCCATTGAAGATTGTTATTTAGTGTTTACTATAGTAAACTTTACCTTTTTGAATTTATGTTCAATGCAAAAGGACCAGGATTGAGCAGTTGAAAACGATCCTAAAATTAAAATTTTAAATAAAATATATGCATATATTGTATAACCATCCAGTTATATACAAGAACTGATTTCAGTGGAGTAATTTGTATCATTTATTAGGTGCTTCGTTGCCTTGCCAGCCAGGTCACCGCGCTTGTACATACGTACACCATGTATAATTTTAATATTACTTTTATCTCTCAACCGAAATTCAAAGTTCATTCAGTTTCGTCTTCAATTTTTCAAAGTATGTCATTCTTTCATCCAAATACACTGGTGGGGTTTTGCATGTGATTTTGATCATGATTGAAGATTTTTCAAGATTTTTCTCAAACAAATGGTTACAGATTTTATGCTCCGATATTCTTAGTAAACTATCCTAGATATACCTTGTTAACCTGTAGAGGGGACCTACTTCACCCAATATGGTGTAACCAAACTGTTAATGGTCAACCCAGGTCGAAAAGATTAATTATTGCAAGTTGTCCTCGACGGATACGACAGCAAACATGGACATAACTAGAGATACGTGAAAATAGCGATTTGTGTATAGATGCTACAAAGCGCTATTTTTCAGTAGAAACTAAGGTTTTTCTGTTCCTATTTTTTTTATATTTAACATAGTTATTATACTTTGTTTATGATAAATGCAATTTGGTTGATTTTAATTTTAATAGTATGACATGATTTAAAAATAAAAATTTGAGAAAACTTCATTCTCAAGTGTTTTAATCTTGGCAAAAACATAGATTACAAAACGCTATTGAATGACAATTGAAAATGCTATTTTCACGTATCACTAGACATAACCTTTTATTAATTTGAACATTGAATGATAATAATAATTTTGTACTATATTTCTTATATTCATGCAACGGAAGTGCAAAGAACTAAGCAAGTTTGCTAGGGACTTTGTTTTCACCACATTTATTAGTCTTTAGCAAGCAAGAATGAATAGCCGGCATTTCCGCTATACTTTGGATTTCCAAGCAAATAGTTGCCTAAAAATAATGTCTCATATCTAACAAAAAGTGAATAAAAATCTTACATAGTATTTGGAAACGGTCCAGAAATGGTTTGCATCATTCCTTTTCTCTCTTTTCATTGTATGACGTCAGGGGTCGTGACCCGAGCCAACTGGATTTCATCGCCTTCTATTTAACTCTTCTAGCAAAGTTTACACCACTTGGTCAACATAGATTCATAGAATCACTGAAATCAAGTTGGTGTAAGGTTTGATTTGTGGAGTGTTTTTTATAGGAGTTTAATTATCCAAACGAGAAGAGCGGGCATTATTCGGCTAAACGAAAAAGCATTGAATATTAAACCAAAGTAGTCATTCATGAGCGGAACTGTCAGGGCATCAAGAAAGAGAATAAATAAATTCGCAGCGACACAAACTGTTTTATTTGTAGTAAGAAGGAATTTCAGGGATGTGTGCGACAAAAACGAAGCCGCGAGAAGGTCGACGGCTTATTGCGCGAAACTACAAAACATGTTAGTACTTAATACTACTTCTTTTGTTGTGGTTGTGAATTTAATTATTATTTAATTGTTTTATTATTAAATATTAATCAATACACGCAATTAAACGAAAACTATAACCTACTTCCTTTATGTAACATTGCAATTGGGTTTAATGTGGTGAACATATAATGGGACAATGACTTATTGTTTTACATATTGTCATGAATATTGGTTATTCATGTTTGGGCCAGTACAGTGGACAAGATTTATAATCTTCTGTCAAGCTACACATGCAAAGACGACCGGACACGACATCGTCATCGTCAAATTACATGTTACGTCCCATGTTTCCCAGGCTTCGCGAGCACACTCAGCATGAGTGAGAGAGACAAGGTTACTAGTGTACAGAGCGCGAAAACCGAAAATTCAGCAAATAATCAAATGCGATGCGAGGTAAATCGAAGACGAGACGAGAGAGATCAATCCAGGACTCGACACGAGACACATCGAGGGTCGACGTGGTGCGTTGTTTGTGTGTGTGGGGGCGAGTACAGAGAAGAGGGTGATCGTGAGGAAGACGCTAGAGGGGTCCAGGAAGCAGGGACTTCACAGCCCAGCAGCGATCTGAACCACGGGCTATCTACTTTCTATATTTGTTTTAAATAGAGACAACGGTAAGACACAATTTACGTTAACCCACGCATACACCAGATAGAACAATAACCCGCACTCGATCTGCTGTGTTCATGGAATAAACCATGATTGCCTTTTGCCTGAACACGATGTAGTGTTTCTCGAAAGAACCTAAAAACTCCCTCTGTTTTTCCACTCACTCCAGGATCCCGGCATGTACGAAATTGCAACTGGGATTGTCGCTACGTTTCCCCCATTGCTTGGTTAATAGGTTAATTGGTTAATTTCAAATTCCAAATTCATCTAGCTAATAATAGCGATTACATGACAATATAACCTTATTAATTAATGATGCATATTTAATTAATACAACAATACAATACTAATACAATACTATACTATACAATACTAATACAATACAATACTTATTAATACATACTATTAACATCTTTAGTGAAAAGGATATAATAATGGAAATATAGTAGGAATATGGAGAAAGAAATGTTTATAGTAATGTTATTTTTTTCTATGTTTATCTTTACATTTGGAAACACTTATTTTGTATCTTAAGTGTGGTCTATCTTATCTATCATTTAATTTAAATAACTCCTCACAACGAATGAATTGTTTTGGCCCAGACTAATTAGTATTTTTTTATTAAATAAACATCAGTATAGTAATTATAAATGTTATGTAGTTATTGATGTTTTCGTACCCATAAACGTTCACATACACTTCACATTCAGCTGAACTTTCAATTTGATAACATTATATGAAAGCCTTTTGCGAACTGCGAGTGCTAGTAATTGTAAAATCCCGTTGAATAAAATAGGTTGCAATGAATACGGGATAGGATATAAGAGAACGAGCAGGATTCAATATTCGAATTGATCGGACTGGGTTCTTGGCCTTATCAAACGAATGGAAAGAACCAGATGCTAGAACGTTTGTGTAATTGAGAACAAGAGGCAGACCACTGCAGAGGTGGGGGAACTGATGAAAGATTTAGTGCAGTGAGAGGAAGACTGGAACCTTAGAATGGGGAGGATGATGGCAGAGCAGATGAGATGGGTTAGAGCTACTTCCAAGCCAAAGCCGAACACAAGAGGAGCTCGACGGTGCAAACAACTCATCATGATGATTGCCAGCATCATAGTTGTTTTAATTATTATTATTATTATTATTATTATTTTTATTATTATTATTATTATTATTATTATTATTATTATTATTATTATTATTATTATTATTATTATTATTATTATTATTCATTCGATCGCAAGTCGCGGATGAGAGTGGACGTGCTGCGAACGAGCTCCGCATGCTGTTTATTGCTATACCTGAGTCATGTCTAACGCAGAGAAGTGTAGTGTCTGTACGAAAAACCTTCCACTAGACGGGGACTTCGTAAATTGCGCGGGTTGCCACACTAATATTCACTTTGAATGTTCTGGTTCTAAAAAGTCTACTCATAGAGGTAAATCTCAAGTGGCGAAGCTTCAGTGGCGTTGCCCTAAGTGCAAGGCAGAAGGGGCACCCACGGGTAGCGGCTCTGGAACACCGACAGGGATCAGTGATGTGAGTAATATATTTAGTGGTAGTGTTGAAAGTGCTAATCAAAAGGCAATTGGTGAGGTCCTAAGCGTAGTTCATGAGCTTCGTAACGAACTCAGAGAAGTTAAAAAGGAGCTTGAGTCGCTGAGAGGGCTTAAAGAAGAGTTAGCTGAAAGTAGGAAGATTATTCATGATCTCACGCAGCGAATCGTTAAGAAAGACGAGGTTATAGATGAGCTTAGTGATCGTGTTCATGAGTTGGATCAGTACGGAAGAAATCGTAATATTGAAATTTCAAACGTCTTGGAACAAGAGGGCGAAGACTTGGAGGACGTTGTCGTCAAAATTAGTACTCATTTGGGTGCTAATATTGTGCCTGGTGACATTGACGTAGTCCATCGTGTTAGATCTGCTAATACAAACTATCCTAAAAAAATAGTAGTTCAGCTAATCTCAAGGAAGAAAAGAGAAGAATTGCTCGCTGTTCGTCGCAGTGTATCGGTGGCCAACAAGGACCTGTTTCCCGGGCTGCGGGAGAACGGGAACCTTCCCATATTTGTATACGAACATCTGTCGCCTCACTACAAACATCTTTTGTGGTCTGTTAAAGCCAGAGCAAAATTAACAGGTCATAAATTTGTGTGGTTTAACCGTGGGTTAATTTGTGTCCGTAAGGACGAAAATACTCGTGAAGTTGTAAAGATAAAAAACTCACGTGATATTGGCCAACTTGTTTGATATACACGTAAGTAAATGGAACTATGGAATCCACCGTCACTCGTGGCGGATACGCAGGTAGTGGATAGTATAAATAGTTGGATGCAAGAGTCCGAAGGTCTTACGATTATTCACCTGAATATTCGATCAATAAATAGACACTGGGATGAGTTGCAAGTGATTCTTGGGAAACAATTAGGAAAATTTCACGTGCTTGTTTTAAGTGAGGTAAATGTGCATAGTGTAAGTGATCTGTATGAATTAGAAGGTTATGTAACATTCCATCAGTTAAGAAAAGGTAGAAGAGGTGGTGGGTTAATTTTGTACATTGAGAACTCTGTCTTATTTGAAAGAAATTATGTTTTGTTTAATCATTTTGAAGGACTAGCAGGCAATTTAACGTTAGGTAATAACACTGTGTCTCTGTTGTGCGTGTACAGGCCTCCTAATAACAACACCAAGAATGAGTTTATAGAGGAGATCGACAGTTATTGGCAAAATACCAAAGTTAATACGGCTATAATGATTGGTGATGTAAACATTGATATTTTAAATGAATGTGATTCATTTGCGCAGCATTATGAAACCAGTCTGGCTGTGAATGGTTTTATGAGATGTATTTCCAAGGCTACGCGTGAGGAGGTAGTAGAGGGCGCGCTTAGAAGTTCATGTATCGATCATGTTTACGTGCGGGCTGTTGACATCCGTATCAAGCCAGCCATTTATACATCTAAGTTGTCCGACCACTATATGATAATGATTTCATTGGGATTAGATAGTATTAAAAGAAAATCGGAAAGTACAATATATGGAAAGTGTATAAATGAAGCTAATCTGCTTCACGCTTTAAAGCGTGTTGATTGGGATAGTTTGTTAATTGCCAATAGCTGTGAGAATTTGTATCAGGCGATTTATTTTAATTTCAAGATTGCATATGCAAAAAGTTCGTTTGTTAAAGAAAGAAGTGCTACGAATAGGGGTATTAAGTCGTGGGTGTCGCCCGAACTATTGGATAAACGGGCAGTGTTCGTCAAAGAGAAAAGTAATAAGAAAAGGAGTAATCAATCTTGGATGACGTTGGAGTTATTAGAAATGATAGCAAAAAGAGACCGTTTTTTTCAACAATGGAAAAAATGTAAATGTTTAAATCTTACGAAAGGTGTGTATAGGTCAGAATACAATAACCTCCGAAATAAAGTAAACAAAAAGATCAAACTAGCAAAACAAAACTATTACCGTGCACTTTTGGAAAGAAATAGGGGAAATATTAAAGAAACGTGGCAAGCTATAAATACTATAATAGGCAAGAAAAAAAAAGAGTCAGTCGATGAGGTTATTAAAAAGTATCTGGGTAAAAGAGAGTCATCTGTTACTATAGCAAACTCATTTGCGAACGTTTTTGTGGAAGTGGTTGAGCGTATTGTTCATAACTGTGATGTGATTTGTAGGGAAACGGTTCAAGGAGAAAGCAGTTTAATTAACGTTCAGGGGCAATCAGTATACATACCCCCTATTGATGCGAAAACAGTGGGAAAAATTATCGAAGAAATGAATAGTGGTAAACAAGCTGGGTTTGACGGAATAAGGGTTAAAGACTTGCAAAATATTAAGGATCAGATCAGTCCATCACTAGCTTTGCTGATAAATTTATCGATTAATGAAGGTGTCGTGCCAGAAATGTTAAAAATTGCTATAGTGAGGCCGGTTTATAAAAAAGGAAGCCACTACGAGTATTCCAACTATCGTCCAATTGCCTTATTGTCTGTAGTCGATAAGGTAATGGAAAGATATGTGGCTGATTGTTTAAATAACTATTTGACTAAATTTTCTATCATAAACAAAAATCAATTCGGCTTTCAAAAGGGAAAAAGTACATCTGATCTTTTACTGAAATTTTCTGATCTTATTAATTCTAAGTTAAATGAAAATTTTCATGTAGTATGTATGTTTGTGGACTTCACTAAAGCATTTGATACTTTAAATCACAAGAAATTATTGCAAGCATTGGACAATATTGGTGTGAGAGGTCCAATTCTACGGTGGTTTGAGAGTTATTTAGATAATAGGAAGATAATTGTAAAAATTGGGGAGGATTATAGCACGGCTAAATTGATCAAATCAGGGGTGCCACAAGGATCTATCTTGGGACCATTGTTATACTTAGTGTATGTAAATGAGATGGCGCGAATTTTTAAGAAGTGTTTTGCATTTTTTTTCGCTGATGATTCTGCACTTATTGCGATTCACAAGAATATTCATACGGCGGAAAAGTATTTGCAAGAAGACTATATAAACTTGCTGAGGTGGACTCATGATGATGGCTTGATTGTAAATGCTATAAAAACTAAAATTGTACATATATCTACTCCTCTGAATACCAATCATAACTCGATAGTTAAAGTTATATCACACTCAGTCCAGTGCTTGCATAATACTTCTAACCAAAATGCCACGGACATAACTTGCAGTTGCGATCAAGAAATTGAGTCGGTGTACAGCCATGAGTACTTGGGTATTGTGATTGATAAATGCTTTTCTTGGGATAAACAGATTGCTAGGGTATGCAACCGGATTAGACCGTGTGCTGTGCAACTTTATCGTTTGAAGGATATTCTTCCATACAGTTTACTTCGCACAGTGTACATCGCCTTGGTGGAGTTTTTAATCTCGTACGCGGTGTTAGCCTGGGGAAATGCTTCTCATATGTATCTTAAACAAATTATTAGCTTACAGATCAGGATGATTAAACACATACTCCCAAATCACATAACTGACCATTGTTCCTCAAATCAGCTTTTTAAATTATTAGACTTGCTTCCTGTAAATTTTTTGTACATCTATAAGTTAATTATCAAATTCTATTTCACTAACGAATTCAAAATTGAAATTGACCATAGCATTTGTACAAGAGCAAAAGCCTCCAAAGTGTACAGAGTTCCCAATTTTGTAAATAAATATGGTGAAAGATCATTGCATGTAAAAGTGCCTCAATGTTTTAATATGTTGCCAATGGAATTGAAAGATTTGGATAGAATGAATCAAGTAAAAATATCAGTAAAAGAGTTTCTTTTGTTACATTCGCTTTAATTTATTATATTTTCATTATTAGTATCGTCGGTGTTTTTGTCCTTGCCATGTATAGGCCTTCGTTAATTGCAGTGTGTAGTAATATGTAGGTGTTAAAGATAAGTTAGTGATTGTTTGTTTGTTTTGAATTGTAAGGTATTCTGTATATTGTATTTGCATTACGCAGCATGTTCATCTTTGTCCGTAACTTAGTCCATATTATTATTTTCATTGGTATATAACCCACAGACAAGCTATGTACTTAGCTTTGTGGGATATCGAATGTTTATTTAATGATTGTATTGTACAGAACATGGTTATAAAAAAAAAAAAAAAAAAAAAAAATTAAAAATGTTACTCGAGCTTAATGGTAGGATAATTATCTCTTTAAAGAAAAAACGTTTTAAGTAGTGAAGTTGAACAACTATCAGAAAAAGGTGTTATTACAGAAATTATAATATGTCTTATACAATATTCCGAAAAGCAGATGCATGCCTTTACAAAGACTTTCTTTAACAGTTTATTTTGGTAATCCACAAAAATATGTGTATTAAATGAAAATAACCGTTGTGTTGTTTCGTCCATTCGCAACATAAATATCAAGGTAGCAGGAATTGTACGATTAGGGCCAAAGAAATGTTTTCATGGTATAATGATTTAATTGATTTCACTTCGGTTAATATCCATGTATCGGCCTCAGCTATCTGTTACAGGTAATTTTTGATGACATGCATCAATTCTAAATTATTCTGAATAATAATCGAGGAGGCGTAAATGATATTAGCCGTTGATTGATTTCTAGCAGTACCAAGGCAGTTATAACGACGTTATTAGTACTGTAGCAGTAGCTTACGGTAGTTGCTTTTCTTCTCTTCAGTCCAGGCCAGTTAATGTTGCCCCAGGTCGCTATAGCGTCTAGTCGACATGTATAAATACAGGTTTATCGCAAAAAAATGATTAGTTTCAATATAAATACTATTTCCGTTACTTTTTTGTGTAGATTTTCAGGATCTTGACATTATTAATTTTCTTCTCATATTGTGACCGGAGTGAACGCGCATTATATTGATAACGTGAGCTCTGGGCGAAGCAATATCAATCCGCGTCCTCAAAGGGTCTCGACCTCATTTCTTCCAGACCGCATTTAGCCTCAGGTTGTCGGACTTGTCTGCGCCCAAGTCACGGTTATTGCATTTTCCTGTTCGGTAAATCGGGTCATTAAGGAGACAATCATTGCGAATGCGCATTGTTGAGGTATTTAGGCCACTCGAGTGGACGGCGCACGGTTGTGTACCAGACCAACCACCACTCGAACGAGGGCAAAACGTTCAATTTAATTGAATGATCCTTTGGAAACTGTTCGCATTTTTTCGAAAAAAATTTCATTGACATCGATTCACAAAACGTGCATCTGTGTTAAACAACTGCAACTTTGGAAGGTTATTCCTTATTGCTGATAGTTAAAATATGAGATATGCGCTTTAAAAAAATAACATTTAATTACAGATCACTATATCTGTTCGTGGCATTTTCTTGTAAACAAGCATATATTCGTCGGATACTATAGTCGGTATACTAACCTTTCCATTTGTGTGTTACCTCAATATTTCTCTTCCTCCCTTTTTTACCTTCCCTGTAATTGTAATATGTACTTTCGTTCGTTTCACAACTGTTTGTTATTCTGAAAACAGAGAACAAAAATGCAATCTAATTACATTTGTCAGTCTCCGTTTCTAATTAAAAAATTCTTCATTCTGTGGTATAACCTGCGGTATTAAGACTCTTCTTTGATGTTCAACCTTAATGGGCCCGGTCCTAAATGGCTTATATGTAATATTTCATTTGGTTTACCTTAATTATTACTCTCTCATTGTCCGGATTAGCATCATCGCCAAAATATGAGAAATAAAAAAATCCATCCCATACCCCACCTGTCCCCCTTCCCCCACTCCTTCTATTATGATGTTTTGTGATGGTTATTAGTTGCAGTTCCAGATTTCAGTTCGCGGTCCAGGTACGAGTCCTGGCTTGTGCATATGCCATGAAGCACTTTTCAATTTCATGTATCAACCATTCATAGTCTTCATTAGAATCGTCACCAAAAGATGAGAAGTAAACCCCATATATCGTCATCAAAACAAATGTTTAGTGGAATCTGATAAAAATAGTCTTCTTCCCCATTACGTAACGAATTCCAGATTAGTTTGTTTTGTTACTCATACCACGCACTGTTTTCAATTGCTCGTAGTTTATAGTAAGTAATACTACGACGAGTAATACTAAAAAAATAAAGTAATACTACGAGTAATACTACTGCGACTACGTTGAGTTTCACGTAAGTCCATGACGTAATTATTTGGAAATATGGTTTGTAGTCTTCATCGACGAAATCTCTGCTTACGCTTACGACTCTTTGATAAAATGGTTACCGTGCGGTGCAAGGTACTCTAGCCTGTGCTTCGTGTTGAGGTTAACCAACAGGTAGATAAAAAGATCCCTTTAGCTCGAGTTTCAGAGTTTCTAGCGGTATAAACAGAAACTGACGTCAAAGGTAACGGCAACTTCATGGTTGTTTGAAAACAAGACCGCTATGGGTTGAGGTTGTATCTGATAATCTGAGGCAAGCAAACGTTGGTGTTATAGTGCGTGGCTCGTAGTATCAAACACAATAATATTAACAGTTATTCCTCATTTATAAATTACTATGATTGCGGAACATGATGTTAATTAATTAAGTCCATATATAAATTATATTTATTCCTTATAGAATACAAGAAATTATGTTATTGATCTGTTTTTACAAGCACGGGGGGTTAAAACTAGCCAAAATCATGAATATCATTAATGCGAGGCTCCACCATTAGGCTAGTGGTATTAGACATTATAGAACGGCAGCTCGAGTTCACAATATAATCGAGATTTAAAAGTATAATTAAATGATTCTGTTACATTGTCTTTAGTTTTTCATACATTATTTCTTTGATGCTGTATAAATACGTATTCATTGGATATTATAATGACGTTATATAAAGACTAGAGGAGAAATGAAACAACAAATTGGTATAATTTGAAATAAAACGCAGGAAAAGAAATATAGGAGAAGAAAATAATATAGTCTATACACATTTTATGGTCATACTGCGTACGTGTATTAGGCAATAAAGTCATCCAGGCCTGTGGTAGATCGCTGCAAGGTGAACATCTCTACCTGCAGTAACTATGTGCGTGTCTAGTATTACCCTCCTTTGTGTTGTCGTGACTGTGATTAGTAGGTGTCTGCCTTACACAGTTTTAAATTGTTTTTGATGATGCTTTGTAGTACACAGGTTCCGACGGTATATCTCAAAGCTCCAAGTAGAGCTAATAGTCCAGCATCAAAGTGTCGACAATTATAATTCTGTGCAATTTCGGGGAAAGTATAGCATCATATACCAATGTATTCAGGAGGTCTCACAGTATTTAGCGCACTTTGGTGCCAGAGTGATATCCGCGACTGGGGGTGGGGGCGGTGCCCCCAATTTTGACTACGCATTGCATTGAATGCCGCTTATTTACGGCCAAATGGTTGGTCTGACAACGAAAATGATAATGACAAATGAAATTTGCATTGAATTCATAAATATTGATGTGTCAATGGCATTCATCAGATATCGGCAATTCAATATTAAATTAATATATTCTCAATATATAAAACCACGGAACAACTACATATTATCAAAATATTACAAACATTCTCATATACGCATAAAATTGTCAGAGTGATTAATAATGTTAATGTATATAAGATAAGATTATCTGTTCATATTTTTTAAATTACTTTTAAAATCGAAATTGTGGAACGATATCAGGGTCTGCTTGTAACTACGGCTAATCATCTTCAACTAAATCGCGTCGGTAAAATGAAAATACAATAATTTCTTATCACATACAAATATTGCACTCTTTTCAACACGCTTGCAGAATGCCTTGCAATCAGCAAAGTCAAATGGCAGTCGAAGTGACAGTATTAGTCCGGTAGTTTGAACTTCGGATAGATATTTAGAAGGCTACTAAATTGTTTTCAACACGACAACAACCAATGGGTAGCTTGGTTGCCATGGTGCAAACAAATAAGTAGCTTACTAAGGTCCAGTCTTACAATGTCCCAATAACTACTTATTCGTCGATTAGCTTGTTGTCTTCATGGCAACGACCAATCAAAACTATTGAAATCCTCTATATAGCTTAATTGCAACAGGTAGCTTTCAATAGACGTCACGTGGAGGCCATTATGAGGTACACATTGCTTGTTTACATTTGTTCTGTCAATAGAAGACACATAGGTTATCCAGGAAATATCACAGTTTCATGCCGTATAGATTGATGTGTGCGGGTAAAAGTTCTAGAAAAAGATAACACATGCAAATGATTGTCTTCAAACAGAGTTTACGCGTTATAATTTTGTTTTCAGTCATAATACGGAACCTTTGTTTGAAAACAGTTTGATGTGTCAGTCAAAGGGCATCTGCAATATTGCAACAATGCAGTGTCGGAAGAACGTAAACAAATGTTTACAGAGTACCTCAGTATGGCTACCGTGCGATACCGGAAATGACGTTATTGCAAGACCGGCCCTATAAATATTTATCCGAAATTCATAATACCGCGCCTAAACCACTGCCAGCTAATCATAGCTTTACTGCCGCCTCACTTTCTTTGTTGATCATTGTTGTTTGGGAAACTATTGATATGACGAAGCATTGAGACAAGGCCTAAATGGCGAGGCCTCGTAGC
Source organism: Isoperla grammatica (assembly GCA_945910005.1). Lineage (NCBI taxonomy): Eukaryota > Metazoa > Arthropoda > Insecta > Plecoptera > Perlodidae > Isoperla > Isoperla grammatica. Next base: position 62,962,387 of record OX246738.1, read on the forward strand.
TCAGGAACAACCGTCGCCAGCCCAACCTCCTAATCCGAGTCTCGACCGCAATCGCTGAAAGCTCCATGACATCACACATTTTGTGGTCTAGATTATAGAATAATTATTACAATATTACTTTAAACGCGATTAAGTCCCCCTTCACTCAGTAGGTGGAGCATTGACGTCGATTAGTCGATTAATCTCCGTTCGACCGGAGCTTAATCTGCTCTTCGATCGCGATAATGAAATTGGAAGTCGGATGTAAGCTTTGACGAGTGGGGTTTGAGCTTTGAAGCTTTCGCAACCGCAAATTGCTCAAACTAATTATAAAATGCATTGTGTCGAGAGAAATGTAATTAACATGGATTAGAAAGTGGATGACGCCAATAATTTGAAATAATTGGCTTTACAAACAACAGAATGAATCATTGTAACGGTGTCGTGTAGCCATTGTTCTGTCTATGATCTATGATTATGTAATAGTAAAACACACGAAAGTAGATAGTATAGTTCCTATTGTTGTTGATAGCATATACAAATAAATACTACATATTCAATTAATGACTGCTCAAATTTCCCAGATAATGAAGCTTCTATGCGTGTTATGGTCTATATAATTATTAATTTTATAAAATATGTTGACATTTAGTTTTAAAAAGTCTAATTTGCACGATTTATTAAGTCCATAATAGAGAATGTTACTCCTTTACAATGATCAAAATATAAAATATAGGCATTTTTCATCTAGGTTTAATAATAAGTACATTGGATGATTACGCTTTACTTCTATAATTTTAATAAAAATAAAAAATCATTACAAATTGTAATCGACATTGGGTGAAAAGGAAAAAAGTGTAGCGGAAACACCATCAATTTTAATGTTTATAATAAGTGATATACACCGATGCAATGGTGTGTACTTTTCAGAGAGTACACATTTGAGTTGTGAATGCATCAACACGATATTGCTTCGAAGCGTAAAGACAACGTTACACACAAGAAAGGTGTAGGAATTGCTTGGTTACGCCTTACGCGGTCACTTATTGAGTCGTTAAAACACATACAGCCAGAACCCGCGTGGTGGCTAAGGCCGCCGTATTTCAGGTTCGAATTCAGGCTGGGCCATAGATGTCACGTGGGGTCTTTTTATCTTCGTCAGTCGTCACTCACTCATCGTCTAGACCATCATAACATCCAAACTATTGTGCTATTACATAATAACAATTTCGATGTCACTGCAGGTCATGCAAATAACGTTGAGTTTTTCTATATGGATACATTTATTGAAATATTTAAGCGTTTATAAGAAAGAACATTAAATTCCCTAGGGGATGACATAACTTGGTTTACTTTTAAACAATTTTAACCGTCAAAAATCGGGTGTTCCGCAGGCCGAGATACAGCCTTATCGTAGGGTGTGTAAATGCTGGGTAGAAGCGGGATAGAGTAGAAGCGGGATAGAGTAGAAGCGGGATAGAGTAGAAGTGGGATAGAGTAGAAGTGGGATAGAGTAGAAGTGGGATAGAGTAGAAGCGGGATAGAGTAGAAGTGGGATAGAGTAGAAGCGGGATAGAGTAGAAGTGGGACAGAGTAGAAGCGGGATAGAGTAGAAGTGGGATGAGACACATCCCGCACATCACAATCCTCACTGATCAGCAGTCAGCACCCAAGCGACCGCAAATCAAGAACTTCTCAGAAGTACCACTAGGAGCATTATTGTCGCTTTGAAATTCATTTGGTTGGATGAAGATTCATGGCATATGTATGAGGGGTTGGCAGCTCACATGTATTACGTCATTGTTAATTACAAAGTTACTAGACGTTTGAATGTCGACTTCTAGTGACTTGCACGACGTCGTCTTTAACAGCCACACAACACAACGCGTAGCAATAGCATAACGGAATACGGTGCTGATTCGTGTGTCGTTATTGCAGGAGGAGCGTCAGAGTTCAGTTTCAAAAACGATAACTTTATTATAGTAGTCCCTAAGTAATAGTTATTGTAGATAGCTTCTAAGGTTAACTTGAAAGTTACTTTAGAGCAGCTGGCAATTCGTCGAGTTGGAGACTAAAATGGTCTTGAGATGCAACGGACACCCTGTATCCCTGTAAGTAATTTGTACTTGTTAGTTGTATGTATGTATGTATGTATGTATGTATGTATGTATGTATGTATGTATGTATGTATGTATGTATGTATGTATGTATGTATGAATGTATGTATGTATGTATGTATGTATGTATGTATGTATGTATGTATGTATGTATGTATGTATGTATGTATGTATGTATGTATGTATGTATGTATGTATGTATGTATGTATGTATGTATGTATGTATGTATGTATGTATGTATGTATGTATGTATGTATGTATGTATGTATGTATGTATGTATGTATGTATGTATGTATGTATGTATGTATGTATGTATGTATGTATGTATGTATGTATGTATGTATGTATGTATGTATGTATGTATGTATGTATGTATGTATGTATGTATGTATGTATGTATGTATGTATGTATGTATGTATGTATGTATGTATGTATGTATGTATGTATGTATGTATGTATGTATGTATGTATGTATGTATGTATGTATGTATGTATGTATGTATGTATGTATGTATGTATGTATGTATGTATGTATGTATGTATGTATGTATGTATGTATGTATGTATGTATGTATGTATGTATGTATGTATGTATGTATGTATGTATGTATGTATGTATGTATGTATGTATGTATGTATGTATGTATGTATGTATGTATGTATGTATGTATGTATGTATGTATGTATGTATGTATGTATGTATGTATGTATGTATGTATGTATGTATGTATGTATGTATGTATGTATGTATGTATGTATGTATGTATGTATGTATGTATGTATGTATGTATGTATGTATGTATGTATGTATGTATGTATGTATGTATGTATGTATGTATGTATGTATGTATGTATGTATGTATGTATGTACGCATAGGCGCCGACTTGTTAACATTTCAGGGGGGGCTCAGAAAGGACTCGCATAAAAACTAGGGTTACCATATTTCAAAATTCATATTAATATTATTATAATTCATAATCATATTATTATAATTCATATTATCTATCGAGGAGAAAAAACACGGGTGGTTTGGGGGGCATAGGCCCCCAATAATAGCGCCGCAGGCAAAATTTAAAAAAATCAGGCCTTTAGAGCGCGTTCTGAGCGTGTCAGAAAAAAATACCGTACTGAATGCAATACCGAAATACTGTCGTTTTTGTAGTGCAAAAACCAAAAAACAACCAGCAAAAATTAGAACGATGACGAGAATTATTTAGTAATTAATTTTGGGGCTTAGGAACTTGGGAGTAAGTAAGGGATTCTTTGCCTTCAATATCAGTTTTTTAAATACTTAAACCTAATTTGCTTTTGGTTTTTGATACCTGAGAACGTTCTAGACTGCAAGTATCTGATATTTCAAGCTAGAAATCACAATATTTTTTAAATTTAAATTCAGAAAAACAATAACAAAAAATTTAATTTAAATTGAGGGAATTATGACCTGATGACTAAATCGTTTTTATTTATTTTTATTATTGTTATAATGAACTTTGCCTTCAAACAAAAAAGTACAAAATTCAAATCTCAGGGGGGGCTCAGCCCCCCCTGGGATTTGTCAGGGGGGCGCTAGACCTCAAGCCCCCCCGTAGTCGGCGCCTATGTACGTATGTATGTATGTATGTACGTATGTATGTATGTATGTATGTATGTATGTATGTATGTATGTATGTATGTAGGCCTATGTATGTATGTATGTATGTATGTATGTATGTATGTATGTATGTATGTATGTATGTATGTATGTATGTATGTATGTATGTATGTATGTATGTATGTATGTATGTATGTATGTATGTATGTATGTATGTATGTATGTATGTATGTATGTATGTATGTATGTATGTATGTATGTATGTATGTATGTATGTATGTATGTATGTATGTATGTATGTATGTATGTATGTATGTATGTATGTATGTATGTATGTATGTATGTATGTATGTATGTATGTATGTATGTATGTATGTATGTATGTATGTATGTATGTATGTATGTATGTATGTATGTATGTATGTATGTATGTATGTATGTATGTATGTATGTATGTATGTATGTATGTATGTATGTATGTATGTATGTATGTATGTATGTATGTATCTATGTATCTATGTATCTATGTATCTATGTATGTATGTATGTATGTGTATGAATGTATGCATTTATGTATGTATGTATGTATGTATCTATGTGTATGAATGTATGTATGTATGTATGTATGTATGTATGTATGTATGTATGTATGTATGTATGTATGTATGTATGTATGTATGTATGTATGTATGTATGTATGTATGTATGTATGTATGTATGTATGTATGTATGTATGTATGTATGTATGTATGTATGTATGTATGTATGTATGTATGTATGTATGTATGTATGTATGTATGTATGTATGTATGTATGTATGTATGTATGTATGTATGTATGTATGTATGTATGTATGTATGTATGTATGTATGTATGTATGTATGTATGTATGTATGTATGTATGTATGTATGTATGTATGTATGTATGTATGTATGTATGTATGTATGTATGTATGTATGTATGTGTTTATGTATGTATGTATGTATGTATGTATGTATGTATGTATGTATGTATGTTAAAATCAAATATATGTTAAAATCAAATTTGTTTGTTTTTGCCAAGTTCTGTACCTTTCGTGTCGATACCAAGCCTACTGTGACGAACAATAGGCGAAAGGCGAACAATAAAAAACGCTTTAAGTCAATTTGAAGCTTGAGAGTGCTGACATAAAGTCTTAGAATCTGGAAATAAAACCTTAGTTGTGACGTAAAATGTGAGTGTTGACAAAACATGTGGAAGTGCTGACACAAAGTGTGATCAAACTGACGTTAAGAGTGGCAGTGCTGACATATAAAGTATGAGAGTAATGACACAAGGCGTGATAAAACATATTAAGAGTGATAGTGCTGACATATAACAATGAAAAGTGATGTGCGAGGTGCTTGGCTTACAGAATGTGTGAGAAAACTGATATATTGCATGAGAGTGCTGACATATAAAGATGGATAGTACTGACACAATGTGAGAGAGTGCTGATAAAAAGTGTAAGAACGTGTGAGAGTGCTGACACAAAGTGCAACAGTGCTGACCAGTAAAAGTGACAGTGCTGTCAGTGCAGTGCAAGAGTGCTGACACAAAGTGTGAGAGTGCTGATACTGAGTTAGAGTGCTGACAGTGCAGTGCGAGAGTACTGACATAAATAGTGAGTATGCTGAGAGTTCAGTGCAAGAATGCTGACCTTGTCAGCGGGCGAGTCGGAGGCGGCCACCACCTCGGTCTGTCCGGCAGCCGAGAACGAAGGCGGCTTTAGTCCCAGCTTGTTGACGTGGAACGCTGACCCGTAGCAGTACATCAGCATCATCGTCGTGGGGAAGTAGAAGAGGCAGGAGGCGAGGATGCGGAGGGAGGGGCGGAAGAAGAAGGGCTCGCACGCCAGCAGGCCCGTCGCGTTGAAGTAGTAGCCTCCCCGAGGTAGCACGAGGACTCCGAACACGGACACCGACGCGATCCACGTCAGACTGATCACGGCCACGCAACCCTGGAACAGAGCGAGCAATTTATGTACTTATACAATACACTTGCAAATATGTATCAAACATGGTGGCAAGGAATTACAGTTAACACACATGAAAATACCAAACGTTAAATCCAACAAAATACAACAAAACAGACGTTCACAGAAGCAAGATGTAGTTTTCGGTCGTACCTTTCATTTACTTATGTCGCCCGTGGTGCCTGTCTAAAATAAACCAATGCCAGAATGTAATAGATTATTATAATACATAGAATAGAATAGATACTTCTTTAACTTATTCACAATGTAGGCCTCTACCACATTTCAAAGACAAAACTAGAACTTCATCACCAAACAAAAAATATAATCTATGTGATTATTTTGGAATTTATTACGGAAGTTATAAAATAGTGGTGGGTGTACCAGCGTTTGAGAAACGATTCACAGACAAACTTAATTGCCGATAAAACAATAATGTCCTCGCTCATTATCCAACCAACCACGGGCGAAAACGTTTATTCTCACAGACAAAACACGTTTCGTTCACCATTTTAAACCCCTTTCGTGCTGATTTAAGACGGCGTAATCCACAGCAAGGTCATACGGCGTCAGATGAATAGGATTATGATAATGGTGGTGATAAATAGTGAGTGATGCGCCGTAACCCCGCCTTGGCAGTGTAGTATTCAAGCGTGTGCGCCAGCTCTTTCTCAATACAGCGTGAGAGAGGCGAGCGACTCGATTAGATTAGATGGATTCAAGGAAAGTCGATGTGATCTGAGGGAGCTCATTCATCTTGATAAAGACATGTAGAACGCGCGTTCGAACACGTGTTCCGTCACAGTCCGTCTGATATTGGATGTCATCGTTCAACCCCTGTCATGGAACGAGTGCGGATGTGATGTTGATGAGGAGTTTCATCAATTCAACCACTAGGAATTAGTCACTTGCCAGTGCGACAGCTTCGACTAGCAACTGGGTCTTTGGTAGAGTGCGTAAGGTCCGTGTTGTATGGAGCTTCCGAGTAGATAATATGTTCACAGCTACCGTAGTCGAGTCTTATTATAGTTTCAAATCATCAGCAACTGGATATTTTTGTTATCTGCGTTGTACCGGTTTGAGTTTAAAACTAGATACATAACATTTACCCGAAACAAAATATTATTTTAATTTAAACAATCCATGCGTTCTACCCTCGGATCCATTTCATACATAAATATACACAAATAAGTTTGATTTACAATGAATTTAACACCTTTCACCAGTTCATACCGGTTGTATTTACACCTTTACTTTATTTTTGCTGGATTGAACCGAAAAGTATGCCAAAAGAATTGCACTAAACCGAAATAAAGAAAATTAGTATCAAGAGTATTCAGTATCAGTAGTATTTTATCAATTCCTTATTTTAATATGTGCAAAAGAAACAAGATTTCTTACCATGGCCCAGTAATACATTGTTTGCCTCGTGTAGAATATAGGACAGCATCAGGTGGATATCAACCCACAGTATATATTTCTAAGCTCCTGTAAAACATTGTGCGTTACTTTAACCCCATCCCTACATCACATTACGTTCGTTTCACCAGGTGGAATGAATGCAGTTTCTAGCCGGACTCTCAACTATGGATATTCTTTTCATGTTGTTCGCTGAACTGCCGCTCTTCGATCCTCAGCAATAACTAGAGTTAGCGTATTCATCAGATATATTCAATCAGTCTAAATACATTATTTCTACCTATTACCCACAATTACGTTAAAACTCGATCATACTCCCTTAAAAATGTATTTATTTATAACAATTTATTTCTACCCTGCAACATTATTTCTGCCTGTTAAACACAACACATAATTTACTCATTTCGTATACATTTTACGAATTTAAGTTGTTTGCAGCTATCTATTATTTACATCCGTGAATCAATAAATACTATATCAATAAATAATGCGATTATTTGAAATAAAATTATAATTTAGTTCTCGTGTAAAGGCCAAACCACTGAGAAATAAAATCTGGGACGCAATTTTTAAAACAGAAGAATACGTCGTGGGTATAGTGACAGCATGCGCGAGCCAAGCTATTGGATCACTATGGATAATCCGTTTTAGTCAACGTGATCAGCCATAACGTCTAAAACATTTCGACGTTATGTTGTTGAAAATTGGATCAAATGGAATATGTACGTTTTAGCTCAAACGACTCCAACCCGTAAGGTTCAATTTTATGTTTACATGCACGCCATAACCACCTTAATGGGGGTTGATGCAAGGAGTTTAATGCTCCAGTACAAATTAGGAATCGAACCGAGAATCTTCTGCGCTGGGAGGATGAATAAACTCATGTTAAATTTATTTCTCCCGTAAGGTTCAATTTTATGTTGGTTCTGCCGCGCATCGGCAACATTAGAGACATTTCTACGGATCAGCTTAACTCTACCCGGCACCTCCACCAACACGTAACTACTATGGCCTCGGCTCTTTGCGGAATCACAACCCATTCGAATTTATTCGAGGTATCGAGATCTCTTTTACCCGTCTCGTAGGCTTTGTCAACATCGAGATGTAGAACATGAGATTGAGATGTTCACGCGCGCCCAGATGTAGGAAACTTTACAGACCAGTATTAATGATGCTGGAGTTTTATAGTTACCCGCGAGAAAGTCGTTAGATTGCAAACAAGTAATGCTGATCCCGTATTTCACAAGACTATCTCCTGTGGGGAACTGTTACGATAACAAGATAGTTCTTGGTTAATAATCCTACAATTCAAAATTCATGATGACGATGTAGGCCTACTTGTTTTCTAGGCATGCATAAGCCTATGGTTTTCTGAATGATACGGAAACTCAAAAAAGCTATAAAATGCATATAATGTATTTTGTAAATTTAATCGCTAGAATATACTTAAATATAAAATGTAATATATTATAATGTAACATATTCTGTAAATGTCATGATATTTTTTGCTTATGTGTCTTTCCCTTAATCATTTATATTCACTTGAGATAACACCTACACGTTCAACATGCAATATTAATTGTGGGATTGTTTTTATTAGTGTACGAGAAACACAAGCGTAAACACTATTTAAGGTGTGTGTGTGGGGGGGGGGGGGGGGGGGGGGGGGGGGGCTAAGACCTAGTATCAATACTGCGCGAAATTATGGTGTTTACTTTTTAGTCATGACTTGGAGCGTTACACGAAGTGAAGACAATATGGCTTCGTACAAACAAAACTTTAACTTCAACTAATTGAAAATATATAAGTATTCATCACGTTGTTTTTTGATTGCTTAGGCCTAGATTGTGAAAAATAATTGAATTTAAGTTGTATTAAAAAAATACATATATATTGGTTGAGTATAATTATTATGGTAAGCATGTTTAAAAACATTTTAATTCAATTTTTAGAACTTACCGGAACTACTTTGTGGTTATTTTTTACATTTTTAACATTGCGTGCATTCTTCTCCAGATATTTCTAAGAATCTTAATTTAGCGTGCTTTTGATATTGGTACGATACCTAGAACACGCGAGGTGTAGCGCATGCCCAGTAATATTATCTCTACCTCGCTATAGCACGTAAAGTGTTTCGTACGTACGCTACTTGACCTAGCTACCGTCTCCAGAGGCCAAAAGTTAGCGCTTTTTATTCACGGATTTTTATAAGCAGCGTAGGAAAGTTGGCTTTCAAACTTTCGCTTAAAGTAGTTTTCTTCTCGACTGCTTATTTACATAAGTAGTAAACGTCTTAACTCAAATCCGTATTTGACTTTGACCGTTTCATATACTAACGAAGTTTGCAGCGACATTGACTGAGTTGTAGGTGTAACCCTTCACCCCCTCCCCCCCCCCCCCCCCCCTACCCTGAGCCCTATCGACTGAAGTCATCTCTCACCTAATTATTCCCACTGAACCGAGTCCGGCGGACGCGAACTCCAGCAAGCGGAAGATGGAAAGTTGATTAAATTGAACAGTTTTCAAAGACCAACATAAACCTACATTTCGCTAAAGACGTTTCCGTTGCCTTTGGTACAAAAATTACATTTCCATGTAGATATTTGTTGAGTTTAAAGCGAATCAACTAATACGGTGACTTTGAACCAGTGGTGTAATTTACGTTTACCAAATGATATTTTTTTTCTGATTTAAACTATTTTTTTCTTAAATTTAATTTCTATCCTATTCGGTAATATAACTGATTTACAAAGCCGGACAATAAATAGAACTAAACAATTACTATAACATAAAATCATAAAATAGCAAGAATAACAAACCAACAAAACAAACTATTGTACTAGTGGAAAGAAAACAAGAAAAATAAAAATGAATTTTTATTAAGAAAGCAAATTGTACTAGTCTTTCTCACCCCTCCCCCTTCAAGCGATAACCATCGCATAGGTCAATTGTTAGGTGCATACGCTTTACGTCGACGTGTAACCACTCGATGATTACATCATAATAAGTTTAGCCAGAATATTTTTAAAGTGTATTAACGTGCTAAATGACGACATGTAAGGAAATTACGTTTCACACCTAATCCAGCCTACCCAATGTCCATGTCTTATCAGTTATCACATACATATAGAAAGATGTCCGTCTGTACATAACTTCCCTTACGAAAAAAAACTATAGTAAACTATAGTCCAGGCTATAGTGTTTTATAGTATACTACAGTTAATTATAATTAATTATAGTGTAACTATAGTATACTATAGTAAGTTTTCTCTCACTATAGTTTATTTTAAACTATAGTAAACTATAGTATGAAGTAAATTATAGTTATCTATAATGAAGTATAGTGGAAACTATAGTGTGATATTCAACACTATAGTTTACTTTAAACTATAGTTAATTATAGTGTTAAAGTAATCTGTAGTAAACTATAGTTTTAATTTATATCCATAGTTATCTATAATAAAGTAAAGTGAGATCTAAAGTGTGATGTTTCTCACTACAGTTTACTTTAAATTATACTTCACTATAGTTTTAAAGTAAACCATAGTGAACTATAGTTTTAATTTATATCTATAGTTATCTATAATGAAGTATAGTAAGATCTAAAGTTTGATGTTTCTCACTATAGTTTACCTTAAATTATACTTCACTATAGTTTTAAAGTAAACTATAGTGTTTTGAAATTCTTAATTCTATTAAATCTTATTAGTATTAGTCGATAGTCGAATTAAGAATCTTAAAACAATATCTCAATCTCTAATAATTAGTTGTATTACAATATAAAGTTTAAAAGGAATTGTGAATGCATGAATACATTATTATAATAAATAAATAAATAAATAAATAAATAAATAAATAAATAAATAAATAAATAAATAAATAAATAAATAAATAAATAAATAAATAAATAAATAAATAAATAAATAAATAAATAAATAAATAAATAAATAAATAAATAAATAAATAAATAAATAAATAAATAAATAAATAAATAAATAAATAAATAAATAAATAAATAAATAAACAAACAAACAAATAAATAAATAAATAAATAAATAAATAAATAAATAAATAAATAAATAAATAAATAAATAAATAAATAAATAAATAAATAAATAAATAAATAAATAAATAAATAAATAAATAAATAAATAAATAAATAAATAAATAAATAAATAAATAAATAAATAAATAAATAAATAAATAAATAAATAAATAAATAAATAAATAAATAAATAAATAAATAAATAAATAAATAAATAAATAAATAAATAAATAAATAAATAAATAAATAAATAAATAAATAAATAAATAAATAAATAAATAAATAAATAAATAAATAAATAAATAAATAAATAAATAAATAAATAAATAAATAAATAAATAAATAAATAAATAAATAAATAAATAAATAAATAAATAAATAAATAAATAAATAAATAAATAAATAAATAAATAAATACATAAATAAATAAATACATAAATAAATAAATAAATAAATAAATAAATAAATAAATAAATAAATAAATAAATAAATAAATAAATAAATAAATAAATACATAAATACATAAATAAATAAATACATAAATAAATAAATCAATAAATAAAAAAATAAATAAATAAATAAATAAATAAAGGTACTAATCAATTTGAAGTGCCGCTCAAGAATTACCACCAACATCCCAGCACTCAAATGGTTTTTGTAAGTTATTTCATTTTAAGCTATATAAATACAATCATAAGAACAATACAAAATCTAATAAGAAATAATGTTATATTAGTATAATACTATCCCGATAATTACAGTTCTTTATTTTCGTATATAATGAAAACGAAAAAGTAAGCACACATTTTGTGTTTCAAAAGTTGGTAAGTCTTCCATCGCGACAGCATCGCCAGACGGCAGGCCAACGCCAACCAACACGCATCGCAAGAGAAGTGAACAGTGTGCAAGTGCAATTTGCTTTGCATTTCTCGCTTGGATGCAACTTTAAAAAAGCGTTAAGGTAAGACAATTATGTACTATATTATACATTGCTTCAAAAATTATATTGGGGTGAATTAATATCCAAATAATGAGTAGGCCTACAGGCTAGATTAGGCCCTAGTGCAAGTTGCTCCGCCTTGCACATGGTAGGCTAGGCCTAGGCTAGGCCTATGGAACGTAATAACACAATCAGGCTAGGCTAGGCCCTAGTCCTATCCTATTTTTGAAATACAGTCTTTAATTCTGCAAAGTGAACAATGTTGGACCTAGGCATCGGGACCCAAGGCTAGGCCTAGGCCTAGCCTAGGCTAGGTAGGGCCTAGGCCCGCCTACCTAACCTAACTTTCTTGGTGGGGCTAAACTCGGCAATTAGCCCGCAAGTGGGCCACCCTTAAACATGAATGTAAAATGTAAAAATAGGTACCAAACCTAGCTAAATAAAAGGTTTACTACTTTAACCGCATTGTACCTCAGTGAATGTAAGAATTAGTAAAAATTAATCTTAAGCTCAGTGTTTTCATTGGCTTGCTCATCATGAGATCGAACGTAAGATTAGCAGAAGCTTATTGATATGTTGTTTGAAAGTTATTGTTGTATTGAGGCTACTGCATGTTACGTTCAGTGATTTGTTTTTAGTTTGAACGTTATAATTAGACCTGGCTTGGAGACGAAGTGAGTGCAAGCAGACAGTGCTACTGCTAGGCCTAAGTAGTGATAGTTATATCACACGATGTGAGTGCAGCAAGCAGTGATATGATCACAGCATGCCTCTGCGTTCTGTGTCCACCATCTCTTACAGCTTTGTGAAGTAGGCTTAGTTATGAACAACTCAAAACTTGTTTTGTACGTTGCATCATTTTTGACGTTTTCTTATTTGGTTGTGAACAATGAGTTGTGAATTATTTAACCGGTCGAGCTGAAGAGACCGGCCCGCGCAACACTCCTCGTTGCAACCTGCATCGTTCACAACCTACATAACAAAACGTTAAAAATTACGTAGGCCTACTGTCGAAAAAGTATTGAATTGTTACAACTTCATTAGAACATTAAAAATTAGGTATTAATACGTGGCCTACCATTGAAAAAAGTATTGAGTTTCCACAACCGTAAGAGATTGTGGAAGTCAGAACTCGGAGGCGCGCTGTGATTGAATCACTGACTTGCATGGACAGTGTTTCTTATTTTTATGCTCGATACGTGGCTTCACCAAAAATAGGTGGTTCATATGTCCCAACAGCAAATCACTGTCTACGTGCACTCACTTCGTCTACAGATGGGCACATTTTATTGGTGTAGGCCTATTGATACAAAATATCAGCTTTTTAGCCGCGCATTGCATTGATATAGGCCTATTGACACGATGTATATATATATCGTGTCGATAGGCCTATATCGATGCAATGCGCTGCTAAAAAGCTGATATTTTGTATCGATATGTATTATATACATATAGGCTACCTACATTTTTATTAAAAGCACTTTTACTGAAAAAAAAAACTTTTGGAGAACACTTGCTCGTCTTTGGCCACTCGGCACTTACTTCCGCTTAGTCAAAAAAAATTTTTTTTTTTTTTTGATCATATGCCCACATTTGGCTTAATCAGGCCATCATGTAAGATCTGGTCAACCAGTAGAGACAGGCCTAAAATAGTTTGACTTAAGGTTGGGTGGAACTTCAAACTTAAATTTAATCCAAATTTTGATTTGATATGTGAGCTCATAAAGTATCGATATAACCGATGTATCTGTCTGACCGTGTGTCTGACTGCAATATTGAATAATATCGATACAAAATCGATATTTATATTTAGGCCTATATCGATACTTTTTGCCCATCTCTACGCACATGCTACTGAATTATATTAGGCCTAACCAATTAATCATGTCGTAGTCTGGCCTACTTTATTAAATATAATGTATGGATATGACTCGCTAGTTAGTAACAAGTTTGTTGTTTAACTAATATGAAGCTGGCTGATGAAGGTTAGGCTAATGTCTCTTCATTTTCAGATACCTAATATGCCTTCATGCCGGAGTATTGTTAAGATATCCAGACTTAAACACTTTGAAGTGACAATTGTGATTTCTACCATTAAAAACATGTTGTTTATCCTCTTTTTTTTAAATTCATTTTAGAAATAAATTTTATAGATAGTATTAATTACTGTACTCATTAATAATTTTATACATGGCAAGTAATATTATTAACAAGTCAATGATTTTATACTCATGTTCATTTTAGAACGGAACTAAATTTTATGGATTAGTTATTACTGTACTCAGTAATAATTTTTTACATGGCAAGTAGTTGGTTGGCTGCCGCTCACCAACCCATGACAGAAGCATTACCGAAGATGTTGTACGATGACTATATTATTAACAAGTCAATGATATTTTCACTCATGTTATGCCTCAAATGTGTTTATTTCAGAATCTTCCACCACATGTCATAATCACTAGTTGAACAGTGTATTGTTCTGGCAGGCCCTCCATGCGCATGTGTGTGCTCTCATTTTAATGTATGTTTCTTTAATTGCAGTAAGGCGCAATGCTGGACACAATGATGTAACATCAGAAATGGTGGAGGATGAAGTTAAATATTGGCTTCGTCGAAGCAAAGACCAGCGGGCGTCTGAAAAGCTGCAAGAACGAGACACCGTGCAAACAGCAGCTGTTCAACAACAAGAAGTAGTCCTAGAGAATGAAGGCCTAGAGAATGAAGGCCTAGAGAATGAAGGACAAGAGGATTCTCAAAATGCATACGAAATTGCCAGCGGACATAGCAGCGACTTAGAAGGGGATACATATGACATGGACCTCCTCGACTACGAACCCGAGAAATTGTGCACCGTTGTTGATTTTCGTGATATGTAGATATCACGATAATCTTCGTAGATTATCTTCGCTGTGTGTTTCAATCTTGAAAATTGCGTAAAACAAAAATAAAGTGAAAATCGCTGGAGCTTCAAGTCTATATAACTTACTTTTCAGTTTTATCAAACTGCATATCATTAGTGATTTAACTCCTGATTATTCTCTCACATTTTGTTGCTAATATTGTACTTGTTCCAAACGCCTATCTGTGTCTATGATATGTAAGCAGTTTATTATATTTCCGCCTCTATGTAATGTATGCACGAAGATCAAGTATGTTGTATTCGAGGCCACAGTATTGAACTCCGACAGTATGTAAATTTGATTAGGGATCCGGATACACAACGATGAAATAAAAATTATTGATAATCCAAATTTAGCTGCATTATCGACCGATAATATGGAACGATAATGTTTTCAAACACGCGAAGCAATCTTTTACAGATTCCGTCGTATAACGTCGCCTAACCGAGCGCATAACGATATAGCTACATTACTTGGACACATCTGATGTGACACTGTTGAGAGTTATCACATAATTATGAGGCCCGTGTGCCAGTATTTAGATGGTATCTTTTCAGAAAACAAACCATTCGATAATATTTTTAGTATCGATTATTGAAATTCTATTGAGTAGGGCAATCGAATATCGAACGATAATATCGATTATCGTGTGCATCTCTAATTTATTATTCCTATTTGACAAATTCTAGGGCCTGGACTGATGGCAATTAAACTATAGTGATATGCTTTGTCGAGGACTTGTTTCTTTTTATTTTATGTGAAGAACTTTTGTTATTTTATTGTTTGTTTTGTGTTTTTTGTTTTTTGTTTGTTATTGTTTGTTTTAATTATTTTAACACAATATTACTGACACTTAAATTAGCCTACTGGTAATTTACAACCTGAGGAGTAATGATGTGTTTTTATTTTGTTTCGCTATGTGTTGTACGCTGTATGTGTAGTCCACTATAAAATATATGTATGTAACCACATCTAAAACAATAGTTTGTTATAGTGTATAGTAAGACGCAAAACTCTAATTCGGGAAGTCGCCGGTTCGATTCCGGCCACCGGCAGTCCTGACTGAAGGTTTTTTCCAAGGTTTTCTTCAGTCGTAAAAGCGAATGCTGGGATTGAGTCATACTATATCAGCCCTCGGACAATCCTTCCCAACTATCCAAACACCCTAATAACCAAGTTAGACACATGAAGAGAGGCACATCAGGTAAAGGTGGTGTGCACCCTAGAACAGGTATTCCTACAAAAATTATTATTATTATTATAATTAACTAGGATAACATAAATTAATATAGTGTACCATGTACTGAAACTATAGTACACTATAGTAATCTACTATAGTACACTATAGTAATCTACTATAGTACACTATAGTAATCTACTATAGTACACTATAGTAATCTACTATAGTACACTATAGTAATCTACTATAGTACACTATAGTAATCTACTATAGTACACTATAGTAATCTACTATAGAACACTATAGTAATCTACTATAGAACACTATAGTAATCTACTATAGTACACTATAGTAATCTACTATAGTACACTATAGTAATCTACTATAGTACACTATAGTAATCAACTATAGTGCACTATAGTACACTATAATATACAACTATAATACACTAAAGTATTCAACTATAGAACACTATAGTTTACTATAATAAATTATACAAATTAACTATAGTTTTGGACTATAGTTTACTATAGTTAAAACTATAGTTTTAAACTATAGTAAACTATAGTTTTTTTTCGTAAGGGTTGTGTTCATTCTTCTGAGTAATCAAGCAACTTGGTGTCAAAAAGCTGTCCATATATTATGGCTGTCGGCCCTTTTCATGTTACCATCAGAATGAAATTATTGTTTGGTGATTAAGCATATTGAAGATGAACGGCGTTAAATTATTTCCTTGTCTCTTAGACGTCTAGTCTGATTTCATCGACTGAGGTCCCGTCCCAAATAATTCATGGCCCGATATTGTCATATCCTGGAAAGCCAATCTTTAGACTAGATACTATACCCTGACTCCCGATAGCGGTATCTATCGCGCAGTCTTGTATCGGCAACGGGTTGTTTTATTTTCGAGCTCGCCACAGAAAATTGCCAAGACGCGAGGCGCCAACCGTAAATGTCTAGCACGCATGCATTGATTCCAAATTTTTCAATACCAGCCTCCAATTACCTATATTATACAATACTAGTTGCACTAACAGCACTAACCTATATACTAAACACGCATTGTTTGCAAGCAGGAAGACATTTTTATTAAGATGATTTAATAATTAGTAGGTTACGATAAAATCGGCTCCCTTTGTTCTTAGTTTAAGATGGCAGACATTAACGGTTTTTTTTTAGTCGGTTAGGCGTTGGTCTAGTAAACCACGGTCTCTGCGTTCCAGGTTCGAATCCTGGCTTAGGCATGGATGTCATGTGGAATTTTTCATCCTCATAATCACCCACTCATCATCTCGATTAGCCTCGTTGCAAAAATATGGGACGTAAAACCCCAAATATCATCATCATCACCAACGTTTTGACCGTGTGAATTTAATGCCTACCGCAGTTTTATGTTGAAACGTATTCCATGCAAGTTTCTTTAAAGCCCACTCATTGATTTTACCCTTCCGTATTAGATATACACGGAAATGGATTTCGACTGCGAGGATGTCTGTGTTTGTTGCTGCGGTGCGGTTGGTTAGGGGCGGAGAGGGGGAGAAGGGGAGGGAGCGGGAGCGGATCGGAACGGAAAGAACACTTTGAGTAACAATTTCCTTTCGTTTTCCAAGACGTAGAAAAATATGCTTTTAGCACACAATTCGATTTATTTCAATTTAAAAAAATAACAAGAAATCATACTTTGAGAGATTGTGGTGTTTAAGACTGCTAACTCGCGTAATCTTATTACGTGCTTTATTTATATGATTGGATGTTTTCCATCTCTGATAGCTAAGTCATTTAACATTTAACTCCTTAAGATAAGGCTGTGTGTCGAGCTACCCTGCGGACACCCCATTTTATGTCGGTTAAATGGTTTACAACTGACACAAAGTAGAACAATGTCCTGAAAGAGAAATTTTAGTGCTATTTCTCATGAATGTTTCTTTTTCCCAAAAAATGATATCCGTCTTCCACCGTAGTGGAAAGCTTCCTCTAAATACACACTTTAGTGGAGCATTCCACTACGGTGCAAAACGAAAATAATTTATTGGAAAATAGAAATATTTATAAGAAATAGCACTAGATTTTCTATACTAAGACATATTCTGTTTTACTAATTGTATTGGTTGTAAAGCATTTTACAGCTATTAACCCGACAGAAATCTGGGTTTCCGCAAGATATAGCTCGAAATATTTCAAACATTTTGTGATTTAGATTATATAAGGTATTAGGATGTTATAAATCAATATAAATCAATAGCACTTCTAGGTAAATGTGTTCAGTTGGCTGGTAAAAGTAACGTCTGGACACAGGACGGCACAATTGTTGTCCTAACCCCTACTGGCACTAAGCTAAAAATTGTAAACGAAACAGATCTTGTATCTCTAGAAAACAAGTTCTCCTCATAGAGTCTTTGTTTTGCTATCATCAATATTTAAATAAGTGACCTTGTAATTAATTATAATTATTTTTATTTTTTTTACTTTGCAAAGGAAATGACGCCATCTTCTGACGTAAATTATCATCTTAATAGCATTGACGATTACATCCCAGCATGTAGTAGCAATTTTAAGCTACTGTACCTCAATGCACGCAGTCTTAAGTCCAGTAGACTTGACAAACTTGCCGTCCTCCTAAACAACTTCCATACACGGGTGGATGCCATTATTGTAACAGAAACGTGGATAAACAAAGATGAGGAAAAATACTATAATTTGCCAGGTTATAATGCCGTATTCTCGTGCAGACCCTACCGCTTAGGTGGAGGAGTTGGCATATTTATTCACAATGATCTGAACTATGAAATTAAGTATAATACCAGCGACAATCATAATAGTTTTCTCAAAATAAACATAACTAACCTAAAGTGGACAAACAATTTACTAATTGGAGGTATCTACCGCTCTAACTGTGACACAAGCAATACTACCGCAAATATTGAACGCTTCCTTTCCCAATTTGAAGAACACTTTTTAGCTTCTAAAACACTCACATTAATCTTTGGTGATTTTAATATTGACATAAATCCAACAAGAAACATTAAATCGCAAATAAATAAAAATTATCAGCACGTTACCGGTAGCAATGGTTTTCGTGTCTGCAATCCTCTTTACCCGACCAGACCTCTATCTCAGAGCATTCTTGACCATATATTAACAAATTCGTCTGTCACACCGATGCATATTTCAAACATTGATCATGACTTTTCTGATCATAACCTCCTTCTTACTGAATTACTTAAAAGGCCTACATCAAATGTTGAACAAATACAAAGTAGAGAATATTTTAACCATCACGATTTCCATTCTAACTTGTCTAAAAATCCCATTGTTCTTGACAATAATTGGAATGTTGATGAAATGTACAACCATTTAACTACAAAGCTATGTGAGTTAAAACTTAAAAGTACCCAAATCGTTCTTAAGAAACAAAAGAACACGGATATATGTCCTTGGATCGATAATAATATAATTAGCCTAATAAAAGCAGAAATTATCTATATAAGATAGTTCTGAAGTATCCGCTAGACGAAGAACTTGGTATTAAATATAAAAAGCTTAGGAATCGAATCACTCAGGTAATTAGAAACAAAAAAAGTATTCACTATAATGCAAAAATAAATGAAAACATTCAAAACCCTAGAAAATGCTGGGGAATCTTTAATGAAATCCTGCAAAATACGACTCATCATAAGGATAAACAAATAACAGTCACCGTAAACAACAAGGATATTATTGATCCTGTCACCGTAGCTGAAGAATTTAATACTTACTTCACAAACATTGGCGCTAATTTGGCAAAAACAATCCCTGACACAGGTGTCTTTACGCACACCAAACTCAGTAAAGAAAATAGCAAATCTTTCTTCTTAAACCCTACTACTGTGGACGAAGTAATATCAACGGTTAATTCTCTAAAAAACAGTTCGTCTTCAGGCAAAGATGGTATTACAGCGAGGCTCCTAAAAGAAAATATCAAATTACTAGCCGAACCAATTAACGTGCTGATAAATAAATCAATTGAAACGGGGACAGTGCCTCAGGCAATGAAGGTTGCTAAAGTCATCGTCATTTTTAAAGAAGGTTCGCGAAACTCAATAGGTAATTATAGACCCATTTCACTGTTACCAACAATTTCAAAAATACTTGAAAAAATAATAAAAAATAGACTGATATCTTATCTCAATAAAATTAGCTTTTTCTATAAAGGGCAATATGGTTTCAGGAAACACACAGGAACAGAGTCAGCTCTCGTTGATCTCATAAGCAACTTGCAATCACAGCTGGACAAAAAAAAACATAGCAACCGGACTTTTTATCGACTTGAAAAAAGCGTTTGACACTGTTAATCACAACATCCTTATAGGAAAAATGAAAAAAATTGGGATCCGTGGTCTTGCACTAAGTTGGTTCAAAGATTATCTTAATAACAGGAAACAATATATCGTTATAGGTGGAGCATCGAGCAAGTTGGACAACATAATTTGTGGGGTTCCACAAGGATCAATCCTTGGTCCACTATTATTTCTTATTTATATAAATGATCTGCATCAATCAGGAATAAAGGGTCTACTCCAATCCTTTGCGGACGATACAAACCTGTTTTATTTCGGAACTAATCTACAAGAAATATTGAAACTAATGCAGGAAGATTTAATTATACTGTCCACTTGGCTGAGTGCTAACAAATTATCTTTAAAGTGTTCCAAGACAAATTTCATGATTTTTGATATCAATAATATTGATATAGGCCTAAATAATATTAATCATAACCTCACTGTAAATCAATCTAAAATTGAATTAGTCTCACAGGTCAAGTATCTTGGCATATTCCTTCAGAGTAACTTAAAATGGGATTCCCAAATAGATAAGGTCTGCAAAAGAACATCCTCTATAGCAGGAATACTTCGACGGATGTCTATAATAATCAATAAAACCACCTTGCTGAGTATTTACTACGCGCACATACATAGTCACTTCCAGTACTTAAATATTATCTGGGCTAAATCACCTAAGCTTAAACTCAAACCCCTCAGTACCATTCAACACAGAGCCATTAAAAACATATTTAACTTACCTTTTAGAACTCACAGACTAACCTTGTTTAAAGCTACTAACATCATACCTTTCCCACTTATTAATGAGTACCAAACCTGCCTTTTTATTCACAATGTTATAATTAATGAAACTATATCTAACTTGAACCTCACATTCAACCATAAGTATCATAAGCATAATACTCGAACCAAGCATTACCTTCACCTTCACACTATCAATACCACTCAAAGAGGCAAGGATAACATAATGCACAGCGGCCTAATACTGTACAACAATCTACCGCACTCTCTGAAAACACTGAAGAAGCACCAATTTAAAGCTGCCTTAAAGGAATATTTACATACTAAGTTAGAGACTCTGTTCTAAGCTCCTCGCCATTAACATATGGCTTGTGTTCTTCTTCTTTTTCTTCTTTTTTTCCATTGATCCACCTTGCAAGTTTATTTAAATTTATTATTTATTTAATTGTTTACATATTATTATAATGGTGTTACTTAACTTCTCTACTTTGTCTGTTCTTTCCTTAAGTCATAGTATCGAAATGATGCTATTATTAGCATATGTCATTATATAAGCCTGCTTCATTTATTCCCCTTCTCTTTATGATAATATGTTAGGGGTATTTTGCTTCATAGTCATAACCTCAAGTTATTAAAATATAATCAAACATCTTTTCTTTCATGTTCTCCTTTTTTTGTCTTTGCCACTTATTATTTCTACAATAAGTACAATCAGGCTACTATTGACATTGTTATTATAATCTTACTTTTTTATGTTCCTGGTATCACTAGTGCTGTTTATTAGTATTCTGTATGTATTCTACTTTTCATATTATATTTATACGTAATCTAAATGATGTAATATCTTGCTCAAACAACTCTTTATCAACACGTTTCTATGTTGTACTATCAGTACCATATCATGTATGTTACTTATCATGTTTCTTCCAATTTTGTTTTCATTATTTATTAGTACTCAGTTAGTATATAAGTTAGTATATAAGACATAATCCAATTCTCGATTGTAAATGTAAGTTAAGGAATCTGTAAAGAGTTTTCTAAACTCAAGATTCAACCTGTGTCAATAAAGAAGATTTCAATATCAATAAAAGCTCAATTATACTTGCGTATAACAAACTATATTTATATTTGTAAGGCATGAGTCATTCTTGCTTGAACTAGAACAAGAGAATAAACTAGTTCTTCAACTAGAATAGAGAAAATTATTCTCTTAAATGCTTGTGGTTAATTAACAAATAATACCGGTTTCAAGTAAGATATAAAATATATGCCCTTTATTATACACTTTTGTTGGTTTTTTTAAATGTTCTAACATCTATTTTGTGTATTGTAAAATAAAAACACAAGTACTTCAAAGATTCGCGTTTATGATTGTTTTTGAACAAAAAAATTCCAAAACAATACATGGCGTTTCACGTTCACTTAAACACAACCGCATTTTTTTCAAAAATAATGTTATAAAAGTGAAAATGGTGTTAATGAAAATATATATTCTCTACTCGCAGTTCAATACTGAATTATAATATTGTTTATAATATTTATGTTTATAATATTGGTAAGCTATTTACTTTTCAAGGTTTTACTAGATAACATTGTTATTTCAATGGTTTAATTTATGGCAGAATCTAATCAAGTGACGTTTTGCAGTAATTTAGTATACTTTAATGTTAACTCCGAAATACGGGACAATTAGCAAATAACCCAACATTCGCTGCAGGATATAGATAACAAAATCTAGCGATGAAAAACTGGAATTTAATTACTTCATTACCATTATAATTACAATCACGGGAAACATTGAATTAAATTTAGGTTATTTACGTAATAATTGATAATAAATAATAAATTAATTAACCTAGGCCTACTTCATAATTAAACGTGAGAGAAAATTAAAATGACGCATAATTTCCTCCTTTTGGCTACAAAAAGAACACTTCGTATTTCGTGATTTTGAACATTTTTGATGGGCATAGTATAGTATAGTAGATACACATAGTAGATACACTAGTATGATTGATACACAAAAGATCATGTACCTGCCATGCATAGCTCATGTTTCATTTAAAAAATACCATGTTTTAATATGCGTTCATTTAAAAAATGCAAACTACGCAATTTGATAGCACAAACAGCTTAACTTGGGAAGTACAGATTTTCACGTGAAGTTCTTATAAGTTAGCTCATGTACAACAAACACTAGTATGATTGTTGTACGCCATTTCATAGGTTTGTGTAAAAAGTGAAAGTTGATATAGAAAATTTAACTTTAAACTTTAAACAGTGTTTAACTGATATTGATAACTTTAACGACTTTAATGACTTTAACTGACTGAATCAATATTTTAGACATCCAGTATCTGATTGGCATCCATTTATATTAACTAATGATTAAATCATTAGTTTTGTTCTTTTTAAAATTTTAAAAGGAACTCGGATTTCCTATCTAAGCCTGTTTTAAAATTCACTTAAACATACAATTTTGGATGCAGCAGTATGTTCTCTAGAATGAACATATTTGTTTCTCTAGCTGCACTCATTTATTATGCATTCATTTTAAATGTTGCTTACACTTTACTTTGGCCATCCCTGTTTACGAAGCTCTATAGTCTATCCTATAGTGCGAAAATGAAGCTGACTCTCAAATCACCACAATACACAAGGGGCATGCATATATGGGTCGCATGTCTCCATGCTAAAACTCGACATACCAAAATAAGTTTTCCAAATCCCAGTGACTGTGGTGGTGCTTCATTTCCATACATAGCACATTCAGTTTTATTGTGCGCATAAACCAGGCAAGGAGACCAGCCCGCAAGAGTTGTTCACCTTGATACACGACTAAGAGAAAGAAAGAGAGGCCGTAATGCGGGGGAATTTATCGGAACTTACTTTGCTTCTCCTATTGAACACTTGCTGCTAAATGGTAGACTATAAATCCACTCTTTGTGCTTTATATTCCCCTTTGTTTTGCTTTCAAATCTGTTCCTTTTTCAGTTTAGTATACTCTGATGAGCCAATAGCGAAACAAAGAATATTAACATAGTAATAACGTGTAAATTAACTGATTCCATTTCGTTGAAAATAATTGAATTTATTGATTTGAATATTTATGATTGTCGAAATTACTGGATTATACTTTGTACTAATACTGAAATCCATACATTTGTCGATTTGCATTCAAGCTCGTACCCTCCATTAACTAAAGTAAAAGTTTTATTTCCTTGTCGGCTGAAAGACTTAGCAATGTGGTCGTGAAAGCGCCGAAGCTAATTTTCAATGTCTATAGATTCTAGATCGCATTATCTTTGAAGTGGTTACAAGGGCGTCGAATGCCATGTTGGAGTTGTGTTTGTTGACCGACTGTCATTCGCCTGTCTCTCCGCTGACAGCCGGGCAAACAACGTTAGGCTTGACCTCGGTGCAGACTACCATGCGGGCGAGGGGTAGGCGGGGGAGGGTTGGGAGGGGGGGGGGGGGGTTCTTGGCGAGCGTCAGCCCCCATAATGAGGTCTGCAAGACGAGAGAGCAGTGCCAGGATATTTGGCACCCGCACCAAACAGACGGGGGCGATTAGATAAGGAAGGCAGAGAGAGACACGGCCATTTTCTCAATTCCACCGTTCATTTGCCACCTTCCTTAACTCATTGATCCATTCCTTATTATCTCGCGAACTAAGTCTTAACTTAACACTTCGGGTACAAAAAGTCTTTAAAAGTTTCGTGGGCGTGATTACACGACACGTGGGAACTTTCAATTAGATCATGAATACTACACCACAAAGTTCAGTGAATGGGTCTGGAAATTAGTTCTGATGACCCCCCCCCCCCCCCGTTATAGTATAACCGTTATACCGTAATTACTGTATATATAGATTGTAATCTTCCCATCGCGTTGAGGGTGCGGATCTGCAAACAAAAATATAATAAATATATAATAAACAAAATATAATAATATATTAATATAAAAAATACAAATAATAATACAAAAATAGAAATTAATAAATATCTATCAGTTCTTCGAACATAAACCCATCAACCCCCATTAGAACCCCCTCATTGTAGAACACATCTTCTAGATAATAATTATACAGCCCGTCAGGTAATTATGTAGCTGACCGAGCACCTGTCGAATGTATAGTAGGGTGCGAAGTCTAAGGTAGGCCAGTGATAGCTTGGACCGAAGATATTATTATATTCCCTATGGTACTTAGCAGTTAGCTTGGACTGAGCATTTATAGGGGTGATGTAATTGTGCGGAAAGTGGAAATAATAGGACAGCATTAATCGTAATTTTCATAGGAATCCCCACATATCATGCATGGCTGTACCGTCGGTGTCTCTTTTCAGATGGCTAATTAGGTATATTAGGGCGTTCGGATAGACAAGAAGGAATGTCCAAGGGTTGTTGGTAGATCTCCATTCTAACATTCTCCTATAGTGACTGAGGAAAAACTCGAACACACTTCAATTGGGATAGCCGGCTGTCGGAATTGAACCAGCAAACTCTCAAATCAGAGAATCGTGTGTTACTGCTAAGCCACCTCTCTATTGGTGGGGGAACATATGTCATCATGCAAACACTAAAGACCCAACCACAATAGACGGCATCGTATTTGTAATCGGGATTGTAATTGTAGAAATATGATTTACCATTATAATCCAAGTATATAAACAATTTTGTTATGAACAGCGCCATAAGAACCAAGTAAGTGAACTATTTCACGATTTCCGGATTACGATTACAATCACGATGCCGTCAGTTGTGGTTGAGCTATCATTGAGAGCGCGCCTACACGTACCGGGATAACTCGTGGATATACCTACGATGCATATCATGCAATCCACTTCAACTTTTCGGGTAGACGTCATATGTTTATGGATCTAGTAGACGACACCTCCCTCACGGTTTCGGGTCCTTTATTGTCTTCACCCACAAGCTTGTGTCATATTGTTTAGGCCTGCACTCAGACGTGGTCTACATAGTAACATCGGTCTCGAAACTTACCGCACGAGTAATGCACACATAAACAGCGCACGTAAGAAAACTGCCAATTCATGAATTCGTAGCATACTCATGTACGATTTGCCAACCACATAACCCAACTCAACTAAACTTTACCTATCCCAACATAAACGAACTACCTAACCAGGCTGACGTCATTGTTGAGTGAGTCGGAGTTATCAGCGGAGAATCCACATCGTTGCTGTGGAACGACTGACTTTAACCTACTGTGAAACATTATACATTGGATTCGGTCAAGTTATACGTTAGATAAGGTTATGTAGGTTACGGTGGTTTACTTCACTAGTAGTGGTCTTGTAATACATGACTAGTTTTGGTCGTAATAATGCGAACTTACCTCGTTAGAGTCACTTGGCAAACTCATTACCCCCAGACACTCTTGTTCTGACAGAAACTTCACTCTCTCTCAGCATGTACACATATATAATATGAAAACTCTTGTAGACAGCATATTATGTCATTTGAGTTCTCACTAAGATGGTCCTTTATATTGTCCAATTACTTGATTTCCCAACTCATGTATCTGGTAACAGTTGTCCAAAAAAAAAAACACATTCCTATGGTCACCCCCAATATCCCATATCTTCTATATACAGCAAGGTTCATGTCATGGACACAGTGTTCATCCCCAGTTTCTCATTCCTGTAATGATTAGCCTTAACTGATTTTTTAATTGATGATACATTTTATCTTTATACTTTTCCAAACTGCGATGTCTCCGTATACATTTTATTCAACCCCGATCCAAAATTTACGTAAGCCAAACTCTTACAACAAATTATGTTGGAAGATCCAAACAATTGTTATGGACCAAACACGGTTAACCAAAAGCTTGATACTGTAGTTGTATTCGTGTGTGTGCGAACTGTAATTCAAAAGAGAATCAAAACATTACATGTTACGTTGTTAACGTATGAATATGGTCAAAGGTACCTAAAATTCCAACTTTTTCTCAAGACGCCCATAATTTAGCGAAGCTTGAATTAGTAAATGCTCGCATATTATTAATGTGAGGGAAACAACACATGTGGTAATCGTCAAGACTATCCATGTATAAAAATGTAATAAAAAGTAGACGACGACGCTCTGACTTTCTTCACAGACGTTTCGGCTGTCAAATATTTTGAAGGTAAAGCAGTTTTGCCGGAGCCTTGTCTCCTTACGCGCCTTCTGTGTGAACAAGTTTCTCACAAAGCGAATTCGATTACGGCAATCAGTCGTCTTTTTATCTCCGATTCCTCCCCTCTTTGAGGCGTTTTCGTACGTTTCCTGACGCCTCTCTGCGCTCGTAACCGGAGGGCGAGCAAATCCATCGGACTTAACACTGCATCAGTGGCGGAGTGGATGCCTGGCAGAGACAAAGACTGCCTCAGTGGCGGAGAGGGATGCTTGGCAGAGACAAAGGCTGCATCAGTGGCGGAGAGGGATGCCTGGCAGAGACAAAGACTGCATCAGTGGCAGAGAGGGATGCCTGGCAGAGACAAAGACTGCATCAGTGGCAGAGAGGGATGCCTGGCAGAGACAAAGACTGCATCAGTGGCGGAGAGGGATGCTTGGCAGAGACAAAGGCTGCATCAGTGGCGGAGAGGGATGCCTGGCAGAGACAAAGACTGCATCAGTGGCAGAGAGGGATGCCTGGCAGAGACAAAGACTGCATCAGTGGCGGAGAGGGATGCTTGGCAGAGACAAAGACTGCATCAGTGGCAGAGAGGGATGCCTGGCAGAGACAAAGGCTGCATCAGTGGCAGAGAGGGATGCCTGGCAGAGACAAAGACTGCATCAGTGGCAGAGAGGGATGCCTGGCAGAGACAAAGGCTGCATCAGTGGCAGAGTGGATGCCTGGCAGAGACAAAGACTGCATCAGTGGCAGAGAGGGATGCTTGGCAGAGACAAAGACTGCATCAGTGGCAGAGAGGGATGCCTGGCAGAGACAAAGGCTGCATCAGTGGCAGAGTGGATGCCTGGCAGAGACAAAGACTGCATCAGTGGCAGAGAGGGATGCCTGGCAGAGACAAAGGCTGCATCAGTGGCAGAGTGGATGCCTGGCAGAGACAAAGACTGCATCAGTGGCAGAGAGGGATGCCTGGCAGAGACAAAGGCTGCATCAGTGGCGGAGTGGATGCCTGGCAGAGACAAAGACTGCATCAGTGGCGGAGAGGGATGCCTGGCAGAGACAAAGACTGCATCAGTGGCGGAGTGGATGCCTGGCAGAGACAAAGACTGCATCAGTGGCGGAGAGGGATGCTTGGCAGAGACAAAGGCTGCATCAGTGGCGGAGAGGGATGCCTGGCAGAGACAAAGACTGCATCAGTGGTGGAGTGGATGCCTGGCAGAGACAAAGACTGCATCAGTGGCGGAGAGGGATGCCTGGCAGAGACAAAGACTGCATCAGTGGCAGAGAGGGATGCTTGGCAGAGACAAAGGCTGCATCAGTGGCGGAGTGGATGCCTGGCAGAGACAAAGACTGCATCAGTGGCGGAGAGGGATGCCTGGCAGAGACAAAGACTGCATCAGTGGCGGAGTGGATGCCTGGCAGAGACAAAGACTGCATCAGTGGCGGAGAGGGATGCTTGGCAGAGACAAAGGCTGCATCAGTGGCGGAGAGGGATGCCTGGCAGAGACAAAGACTGCATCAGTGGCAGAGAGGGATGCCTGGCAGAGACAAAGACTGCATCAGTGGCAGAGAGGGATGCCTGGCAGAGACAAAGACTGCATCAGTGGCGGAGAGGGATGCCTGGCAGAGACAAAGACTGCATCAGTGGCGGAGAGGGATGCCTGGCAGAGACAAAGACTGCATCAGTGGCGGAGTGGATGCCTGGCAGAGACAAAGACTGCATCAGTGGCGGAGTGGATGCCTGGCAGAGACAAAGGCTGCATCAGTGGCAGAGTGGATGCCTGGCAGAGACAAAGACTGCATCAGTGGCAGAGTGGATGCCTGGCAGAGACAAAGGCTGCATCAGTGGCGGAGTGGATGCCTGGCAGAGACAAAGGCTGCATCAGTGGCAGAGTGGATGCCTGACAGAGACAAAGGCTGCATCAGTGGCAGAGTGGATGCCTGGCAGAGACAAAGGCTGCATCAGTGGCAGAGTGGATGCCTGGCAGAGACAAAGGCTGCATCAGTGGCAGAGTGGATGCCTGGCAGAGACAAAGGCTGCATCAATAGCGGCCAAGAAATAACAGAAACACCTTTCTTCGTATTGGTGAGAAATGGTGAGGAAGTATGTAAAGAATGTTGGGGACCTTAATTAAAATGCTACCGCTTATTTCTAGGGAATTATTTATTACCTGCAACTTGCCAGAAACAAATAAATTCCTTGACAACTATGGAGACTACACTAACAGCGCAATGACAGCTTGCAATGCAAGAACTGCGCTGTCACGTATTTCCGGTTTACACCGGCATCTAACACCACGTTGGAACATATAGTGCTTACTATTCTGTAGTGTACAATATGAGGCGTTACTTATTCATTTGTTTTCTTCTGCCTTGTTTTGCTGTGTTTCACAAATGGTAAAAAGTAACACAGTAAAGCAGAACACGATTCAGTTGAATTATTAATCAAAGTACATTAATATAACGCTGTGTGAAGAGTAGAAAGAGCACAGGTTTAATAACTCTCTATTTGATATTGATATTATATTTGTATTCATTGAAAGAGTAGTGTTATATTTCATCCTACGTGCTATAGTCAATATTATATTGACACACTTCGTGTGTTGTCATAACGTTGAAACTTTCCTATCTTTATTGGGCGAACGGTTCATGACAAAATGGTACAACATCAGAGAGTAAGCCAACCATATGCGCGCAATCGTGAGAAGGACAATATTACTGTGTGTGATTCCAAGTTTTTTTTTTTATAAAATACTCCAACTTAAAGGGGGTGTGGGTGTTGGTTTGGGTTTTCTCTTACTTGTAACCGAATGGCTCACATATGTTACAATTAAAGGAGATTATTATTCAACCCCACATAATCACTAAACTATTTTTGGAGTGCAATAAGTTGAAATATATTTGCTTGTTTAACACATTTTTGGCTGAAAACCAGTACCTACTACATTGCAGAACCTATATTGAAATATTGGTAAATGCAATTTTATTCTCATTACATAAATATTTACCAAAGTAAATATGTATTTTTACAAAAATAAAATTATACCAATTTATCCAGTAGTAACTTACTATTCTACAGACGATTTTGTTAATAATTTATTTGAAAAATTTTAAAATATTTATAAACATCAATAGCCGCTTGAAACTTCAAATCAACAAACGTGCATGAGCTCAAAAACCCGACTTCCAGTTTCTAATGAAATCTCATCAAGTACATACTATGTCAATCTGTTACACAAATGCAAAGATTTCTCCACTGAGTTTGAGGGGTATACTACGCGATTTAAGCTGGGCAGGTCTATAGGCTACAGTAGCAGCCTAGACCAGGCGATGTAACCAACCACAGCATGACGAGACCGACTTCATATTACACGATATGAAAGCAATAACGTGGTGTTTTAGAGACACTTCAAAATAATGGTTCGTCGGTGCAGATCCTCATAAGAAGACCATTCAAACACGTTTAACAATGAATCTGGAAATTGATATATTTTACGAGCTGTGAGTGGCGAGCGTATTACAAAAGCTTCCTCGCTTTCAACAGCCAAAGCCGTAAAACACAGGCGGCTTCAGATTTTACGCGTTCCCATTTTCCTATCGTTTTTCCTCAAGTTTACCGGCAAAAGTGTTTCCCAGATAGACAGATCTCGCCTTCGTATGGGGCTGAATAACAGATTTGATTTGAATACGGGATTTTCGCGCGCCGCCTGCAAACATTGCGACGCATAAAATGAAACTAGTGGATAAAAATAAAACACCCAGTGTAGCCAATATCTTTATGAGCTTGATATCGATACCGATAGGTACATTGTCAGTTTATACCACAGCTCGTCTTGATAGGCCTACGTGTAATTTACATGCAGACAGTACATCAGTTGGGCTATGTTATTGAGGTGGTTGTTCCCGTTTAGTTCTCTCCCACTAACGGCTTTATTATGGGCGTAAATCATGTAGGTACTCGTTTATTATTGCCACGTGGCGGTGTATTTTGTGTGTTATGAAAATGTATAGAATGGATTTGAAAAGAGTTCTAAAATTACCCTTTTATATACCCACTCTTTTATAATAAGAGATTTTTTCAGAAATTTACTATAAGCTAGCAAAAATATATATTTTTAGCCTAACACAAAAATAAAAAATCAATGCTACCTTGCCCTATTCATTTCGTAAAATTATCAGAAGATGGAATAAAAGGGTCAGTTACGTATTCATCACCTTATTCAATGTCACAATTTTCTGTTAGGTGAAGTAATCAGATATAATAGTGTTCGCAATCCTTGTAAAATTTCTTCGCTGCACGATTCACAGTTTGAAGTGAGGGTTATTCTAACGAAATATGGTCAATGTTACGCGAAAACAAGACTATGATTAAATTTTGGCACAGTGGTTTGAAATAATCATAACACATGAATCAATTTGGTTTCTTATTTTATAACTTCTAAAATGCACCTTATGACAAACAAAGTCAAAATTCAGAAGAAAATATTACTAGGTACATCCAAACAGAAACAGTGTTGTCTCAAAATATACTGTCAATGAAAGTTAGTGCAAAAAGTTTTTGACTGATGAAATAAGATAGTAGAACATTTTTATTGCTATTATTTCTTATAATTTCACGTTATTTGTTTAAATCTGACTATAATTTTAATTTATGAATCTATATTTCACACAAGCAAAACAAATCAGAAAAAAAATGTATTTTAATATAAGCTATAGGCAAACATATTATATATTATACAATACATATTACATATTACATATTATTAGATATTATATAATACCTGTCAAAACCTCTATAATTTCTGATTTAGCTAAGTATCTTTATAAAAAAAAACACCAAAAAACTGTATATTTTATATTATTGTCAACGATTGTGTATAAGGAGATTTTAAATGTAAAACAAAAATGATATCTATAACAAATAATGACATTCTTAGGCCTACTAATGGATTACTAATGGATTAATATTTTTAATACTCTTACCAAATTAATATCTTGCTTCATTTCTTTTTATCTTCACATAAATGCCCCGCCACAAGACTGTTTTCTTACTGGGGCATTCAAACTATATTCTATAACATGTAGGCCCTACATGTGTAACCACTATGAAATAAATCTGAAATCTGAAATCTGAAAATCTGAAATCTGAAATCTGAAACATTATTTTATAAAACAACAAAAATTAAAATATTTATATTATTTACATTATTCTTTTTATCTAGCAGAATCATTCCAATCTTTTAACTCCAAGATCCTCTCGGTCTAACGTCAATATTTTTACCACATATCACTCTCATATGTGTAATTCACGTTTCCTGTTGTTTTCTTCGTTCGTCATTTTATTTACCTCATCATTTCTGTATTAACTACCTTATTTTTAAGCATTTCCTATTTATTATTCATCAAGCCAATGTTTAGGTATGGCAGTTAAAGCAGACAACACATAATTATATAGTACAGATATTTCCACACACCTCGTATGTGGTTTGTCGCCCCACTGCTAGGCGCGTGTTTGCGGGCTGAGGGTGAGGGGGGGAGCGTACAACGGTTATTGCACCATGGATTTATAATAGTACCTACGGTACTGGATGTCTAGCTCTGTAGTAAGCGGTGATCGTATAAAGTGCAGTGAGATTTGCAATGCATTATGGGTGGCAGGCATTTTGTTCCTGGTTGTCAATGTCAAGGACAGCTGTTAATTGTTGTTTCGTTATTGTTTGAGTTAATTGTTACGCCTTGTAACATGTTAACAAATATCAAATCGTCGTGTTTTTGTTTTCTTTGTTTTCTTTGGTGTTTGATCAAAGAAATACGATATTAAAATTAAGTTAAACTATAGGCCTAGGCCTAGGAGGCCCTATAGACCTAGGGCCTAGGCTTAGGAGGCCCTATAGGACTAGGCCCTAGGCCTAAGTCTAGGAGGCCAAGGGCCTAGCACTTCAGTTGAAGTCTATGAGCCTACATTAATTTTGTATTCTTCAAAATTCGAGTGCAAAAATCTAAACGTTAAATACACATTACCCGTAGAATAATAATTGCTTGACGGTCGCGTGAAAAACCACCACCTGCGACCATAGAGAAATAACCGGGCTAGCGACTACGATGCTAATTTCGTCACCAGTTTTGACAGATCACAGCCTTGGATGAGTCAATAATAGATGATCAATCAGAGTCAACCAAGGTCTACTTGATCTCCGCCTAGCGGAGGCTCGTCGAACTCCCAAGTTAGGTCGTCGCAAGGGAACCAAAATCGCCATGTTGTATCCCACTAAAAAAACTGTTATAATAATTAAATATCCGTTGTAGATCATGTAACACTATACTTAAAACACGTAAAAGAGACATTTTGATAGATTACAATGATTCAAGATTATAAAATATGATGATTTTTTCCTTTTTAGGAGGTAATTCTATTTGACAGATCACTTCATTTGTTTTCTTTCACGTTTCTCCCATTTGAATAACATGTGATTTTTAACATTGTGGAACGGACTGCGATGACCTAAGTTGGGAGTTCGACGAGCCTCCGCCAGGCGGAGATCAAGTAGACCTTGCAGTCAACCTCAAACTCATCCAGAAGGCTGTAATTTAAGGAACAAAATGGCGTTAGCCGCTCGTCGGCCGGATGTACCTCAATGAAACAGGAAGTTCCATTGAAGCTAGACCTCCTGATAAGATACAACTCCATGATTGCACCATGGATTTATAATAGTACTTCGTACTGGATAGGCAGGTGTGTAGTGGGCAGTGTACGAGATTTTGGACCACGCCCCGCAAAGCTAGTCGGCCATATTTGTTGTTTACTTGCTCTGACAGTCGTCGTGACCGCTGCATTTCACATGTTTCTCTCGTGCATATTTCAAAGGAAAATGTCCTTATTATAAGTAATATGTGACTGTTAAGTTATTGTTAATACACTATTGCCTAAGATAACTGGTCTACACAGGTTTCAAAGTGGCCACCAGCTGAGTTCGGATAGGCCTAGGCCTACATTTACAATTATTTGGTAAATGAAGTAAATGCGTACATACCAAAGACAGTATGAAAGCATACAAGTCATTAGACACGCGTACAACTAGCCTACTTCAAGTGTGGTTTAGTGCGTGAAGTGTTTTACCACCCAATCGAAGGCCTAGGGCCTATCCCATTTTTGATTTTGTTTCCTCAAGTGCAAAGTGACGCCGGGCCGAAGGCTGAACGACAAGCCCCGGGAAATATGGGTTCTGGATAAAGAAACGGATGGCTGCATATGTGCTGCTCATTGCACATGCATGGCAGGGTAAGAAATATTGTAATATAGTGATAAATGAATAGGTTTAGGTTAGGCCTCCTAATCCATAGAAATTATACCAGGCCCTAGGCCTAGGCCTACCTAACCTAGGCCTAGGCTAGGCGTATCTGTCAAAAAGCATAGAAAAAAAAGGGCTGAAATCTGGGCTGCGTACCAAAGCTATGACTGGCAGTGACTGAGATCCGTACCAACTTGACTCGCAGTCAAGCTGCAGTCACTGCTTTTTGCGTATCAGTTTACCTCGCAGTAACCCCTCCAGTCACTACGATGACTGGGTCGAAAAGTCCCAGCTATCGCAGTCAAGGGGGACGTAGCTAATAAGTTTACAGCGAATTATGAATTTATAGACAATATTATGGTTTAAATAGTAAGTGACATCACAACACCATATAATCTCAACTTAGAAGTCCCGTAAGAGTTAAATTATGAATGTAATGTTGTAAGGTTAATTAGCAGATGGCAAATGTTGCTTTTATGAATGACAATTTCTGCTGTTGTCTGCTTTCGCTGTGACTGTGACTGCAGCCCGTACCAGCTGCTGCGTTCACTGCGTTGACTGGGTTACCCCCACCACCAGTCACAGCCACAGTGAACGCAGTCAAAGTTGGTACGCAGCCCAAGAATTGTAGTTATCCCCTACACCTAGGGTTGTTGCCAGGTAACAATAATTGTTGTGTAAGGATTTGTTTTCTTTATGGGAAATAACACGCATACAGAATGTTTTTTTTTCCTCTTATGCGATGATGACCTTTTACCAATGTAAAAGTTTGCTCTGCCTTTAGCTTTATCAGACCTGGGCTAAATGTGCTTCCTAGTTTTAGTTTGCACACCAGCCAGGTCAGTGATAGGATAGCAGCACTAGGTGATCATATAACTCGTTTACGATATAAACCGTTGATTAATCATTCTCAAGCTGTAGGCTGGTTTTTAAAGCTTCAAACCTAGATCGCATACAATTTTAAATTTTTGATAGAAGGTTTGGAAGGAATAGAAGGCTACATGTTCGTTGTAAACTAGGATTGTACCATTGAGTTTGTTAGTTAGCCCAATGATTCTACTGTGTGGTGAATGTCAACAGCACAGGCTAACAAAAAATTCTTTATCAGTGTAGTTCACAACATGTCGGATTTAGACGAGTTTGTGCAAAATGACAGGATCAGGTTTACTCCAATCAATAAAATATAAGCTCATATTTAAGTTTATGTTTATTTTAAATATTTGCAAAATTTGAAAGTTTAAAAAATGTATCTAGGTAGATCTCTAACCTATTCTTATGTTACAGGTAGAATTTAAGAAAGCTGAAGAAATACAACTTTGCTAGACATACACACCATGTAGGTGGCATCAATAAATGTAAACGAGCCACTCGTTTATGTAGAGCCGACACCAATTGAAGGAAACCATAGAAATACAAAGTTATTTGAAGCAAAAATAAAGAAAATAGTACCCACTGCAGTATATTTTGCTCTAACACTAGACAGCGATTCTGATTCGGGAGAATCTACTCCGTCACGAGAAAATGCTGATAGGCCTTATATGAAGATTATATTATGTATATGTAATATATGACATATGATATACCAAAATGCTATGTCTTTATTTAATAAGCTGGGACGAAGTTTGGTTGAAATAATCATTATCTGGTCTTTAATCTTGACTGAATGAAAATTGGCCATAAATGGGGCTACATATGAAACTAAAGTCTGAAATAATTCATATGAAACAAGGCTAGTATAAAAGTGAACCAAATTGTCTGACATCTGGTGTGCTTTCTAACAGTTTTCGTTAATTATTTTAGTCAGGTCATTGTTTTCTTCTTGACGTTTTTGTACTTCTGCTAACAGCTCTTTGTTTTGGTTTTCGAGGAAATTATTCCTAGCTCAGTCAGTGGATCACCCCGATCCACAGCAGTCATGGTTCCTAAAAAAAAGAACATGATTACAATTACAACTTTAGATGAATAAGATGGATTTTAATTTAAAATGAATTACTTAAAGCATGGGTATCTACATTTAACGTACCGTAGGTATGTACATATTAATTTTTTAGTAGGCCTATAGAAAAATAAATTTTTGAGTTGTTAGTTACTGATAAATGATAATTTAGTCAATATAGGCCCTACAATCATTGAGTATGCTACAATTCTGTATCATGTACTGAATAAAACAATTTGATTTGAGTAGCACTTGCACTATTTTAATATCTATGACTTACCCTGAGTAGTGAATGGTTCCTCTGTAGGTATAATCATTAATTCACCAGGATGTTGATTCACTGGGAGTTCGGCCTGGTAGTGGCCATCAACCTCTGGCTGGTTAAGAATGGTTGGAGCTGAACCAGGCCTGGGGGTTAAATATATAAATACCTAAATAAATATATAAATAAATAAATATATAAATAAATAAATAATACTACTGAATGTAATTATATGTATTCTTGTATGTGTGAGAATAAAATGGAATTTATTATTATTAGGCCTATATTATTAAAGGCCTAATAATAAAGCTAAATGGTAGGTCAAAAATGTTATTATGTGTGTACTCTGGCTACCAACCAAAGATCATACCAGTTCTGAATCTGATGGAAGATTGATCTCTCTTATTATGAAAAAGTAGGCCTAATCACTGAGTGTGATTTGGCTACCTACTGTAAGTTTTGTACTGAAAATAACTTACCATCAGTGTTGATGTGACTCTTTTGACCGGCTGTAAAATGTCATCTTTTAAGCGGAACTTGTGGCATGTAGACCAGAAGTCTTCCATATTCTTGCATTTTAGAAGAGATGTTGCCTGAACACACCAATCATCCAGAGCTTGTGATGAATCTTCAGAAGCAGCTACAGCTACTTTGAAGTGAAGAGATGTAACTTCCAATAAAATATTTTTTATTTCCAATTCCATGTCTGAGTTGGCTGAAATATAAATACATATATATTATTGTTTGGACCTTATCATTGACCTATCAACAAGTTTAAGGCCTAGTTGAACTACCGGTATCTATAATTTGAAAATATTTGTGTATCTATTGATTAAGCAATCTACAACAAAAACCATTATTACTGTACAATGTAAAAATGTGTATGGCCTAAGAAGTGACTATTGATTACAGTAGGCTGTCTCTCACAATCCATTAATGTCCATGCACAGAACTATTATAACTTGTTGATCATCTCAAGTTAAATTACAATGCATAGCCATGGCTACTACATGAACATGGAAATTGTATCTAGCCAGCATGTTGTGATTGTTACTTGAGAACATTACCTAGTGCTTAGTATGCCTAGGCAAGAAAACCTTTTCCTAGTTATGGAACTATGGCAATCGAGAATATCAGTTCAAACATGTTACATAATACAGGCAAAGGTACTTTGCAAGTCTTGCAACATTGACCGAACTAATACCCTATAGTGTATGACGGTATGTGGTTATTAATTACAAGAATAGGTCCAGTCTAAGCTTGAGTATTCTGTCAAAAGAAGTAGGTAGGGCCTACTGCCGAGACCATTGCTACAGAGGGTAGCGATGGCCTTGCTGCTAGACCCTAAACTGTTGATTACATAGGCCTATGTGCATTATCTAATATCACACAATACCATGGTGCATGGGTGACGCTTATGATACAATTGGCATAAACTTATTGCCAATAATTTCTAGAGGCCCTAGGTCCTGCAAATGCAAACGGACTAGGCCTAGCCTAGCCCATGTTGAATGCATAATTGGCAGGCCTACTAGGCTAGGCCTAGGCTATTTGACATGGTGTTATGTATAAATGTTGTATACAAAGAGTTGTCACACACCATGTTACAATAATATCAAGATGATCTAAGTGTATAGCCTAGGACCTAGGCTTATCCAAGTTGGATGCATGGATAGTGATAGTGAATGCTGTTGTCTATCTTAACCTTGTCTACTCTTAGGCCTAGCCCAGATTGGATGTATGGTTGATGCTGTTGGCTCGAGTTCATTTACCACATATCAATATTTTCAAGATATTTGCCTAGGTCAAAGCGTAGGCCTAGGCCTAGACTAGGATAGGTGAGTGCTAGAGGCCTCGGCCCTAGGCCCTAGGCCTAGTTGATGGTACGTGGCCAATTGCCAATATTTTCTACATAGCTGTGACCTTACCAATTCTCAGGACTAGCCAGGGTTTAATTACAATGTTGTGATTCAACTTCATCTTTCACTGGTACCTAGGCCTACGCCGTACCGGTAAAATACCTGGGCTAGGCTGTACGGGTCTAGGGCTAGGCCTAGTAGGCCTAGCCCATGACAATAGGCCCTCGCCTACTCCATAGCCCACTACGACTGCTTTTCTTCTAGACAACCTAAATTAAGTACTAGGTAATTAGGCCTAGTAGTTAAATAACCATTCAATCACTTACCTAACGAGTTTCTTATTGTCAGTCTTGGTGTAAAGTACTTCACAAATGTAGTAAGCCTGTGTAGCGCACAGCATATAGGCCTATGCGGCCTACTGAAGTTTCTTCATAATTCGTAAACAACAAATATGGCGGCCATTTCCGGAACAACAATCGTGGACGGCCCCTCCCATTAGAGCTAGATCTCCTCCTCAAATATAACTCCATGATTGCACCACGGAAAGCGGCGTTGCTGGGACTGTGATTGTGTGCAGGGCCAGGGCTAACTAACTTTTTTGATTTACGTGTGTTTCTATTAACCACGGTTTTGTTATAGCCGTAATAATTTACTGGAATGTCCAGCCAGAATTCATCAGGAGATGAACCATGTTCATGTTGCAACACTGTGCACACGGTTAGACTATTTTCGTATAATCCCGAGATCAAATAAAATAAAATAGAATACTATGACACAGTTAAATTTCTGATAATACTTATTTTCAGGTATAAAAAGCGAGCAACTTTAATTCACTGCTTTCGTGGTGAATTCGTTGGAAAGGGATATATATACAATTTTCTGACTAAATGATAAGGAATTCAAATGGTGTAATAGTATATCTATGTAAAATTATAAATGATTGCGGATTCAAAAGAGCAGCGTACAAAATCTAGCTGAATCATAAACACAAAATATAAGCTGTTCAATTGTTCCAAAAATATATTACTCAATTCCAGCATTCGTATAATAAAGTAACAACCAAAAATAATTACAATACAAAACCCAAATATAACAATATAATAGACTGTTGCATGAATCCATTAAAATAAAAAAAGGACTCAAGTTCTCAGCATTTGCCTAACGAAGAAGGAAAATCTCGGCAAACATCGGAAAATCTTTAATCAGGATGCCGGAGGCTAAATTTCGAACCGCCAATCCCAGAATCAAGTGTCTTTCATGTTACCACTGAGCCACATTTATCGGCAATCACTGATGCGAAAATAAAAGAGTGTGCAGGGGTTGCAATAAACTCACGACGTATGGTCATGTCTCAAAGGCCCAAGTATGAAGAGCTGGTTAATGGTAGCTAGTTTGATTGATATCTTTACTGAAACTCGAGCTTGGGACACATCTACAATAGGTGTGGAACTTGTCGTAGAAAATATATTTTGCAAATCTTCTAAACATCGAACATTTCTCAATGAGACGCGATTCTATTTTGACATATTATGCGAACAGCATCAAAATATGCGGCTAAGATTTCTTAGTATTACACAGCTATTGATTACTGACTAATTTACAATTACAATTTTAATTTCATTAGTACCATGGCCATATTAAATAGAAAACATCGTTAAAGTGCTCACTTTTTGCACTTTGTAATACGTGTTCTAAAAGTATTGTTTTATTAAATGCTATTTTCCATAAGAAAAACAAACTCCATAGCAACCGTACACAAATTCTATACCCGACTGTGCATCTGGCCTGAGTACTAATGACGTCGCTTCCGGTAAAATAGTCCAAAGAGCGTCGCGGGGGATCGAATCCTGGCCTTGGAGTTCTACAAGCAAATCTGCAAACCGAGGACGATATTACTTTCTTTGAGCCTTCCTCAAAGCTTTGTAATCAAACCGCGTTTGGCTTACAAAGTAATTTTGTATGAACATTGCCCCCCTCTATTTCTATTTTAAGAACACCAACTTTCATAATAATAACCCTATATTTATTAATCCTTCACCT
Source organism: Isoperla grammatica (assembly GCA_945910005.1). Classification (NCBI taxonomy): domain Eukaryota; kingdom Metazoa; phylum Arthropoda; class Insecta; order Plecoptera; family Perlodidae; genus Isoperla; species Isoperla grammatica. The sequence goes on from OX246738.1 coordinate 63,003,138, forward strand.
CACAATGCTTTGCACAGATTCTAATTCTACAAGGTCGTGAATGAATAAATAAATTGGACGCAGAGAAGCTCAAAAAGTTTTTAATAACTTTCTTCGGATGGGAAATATTTTAAATTTTTAGGAATTCGTTTAATTCAAAGAAGAATGCCTGTGAGAGAAGGCTTAAGATGAGACCCGTAAGGAGTGTTTCTATTGTTAACTAAGACAGCTATCAGATGATTTCCTTGTAAGTTCAAGGCGTGTTACTATTGTTAACTAAGACAGCTATCAGATGATTTCCTTGTTAGTTCAAAGACGCGGCTATCTTACAACGTTGTTCACAGATTGTTTGAAACGTAGATGTTTTCTCTCAACCGTTCCTTGCAAATGATGGCTCACTAAACAAGAAGCGATGTTTGCCGGCAGATCAAACGGTCTCTAACGTAATCTCCACTAAGAACCAAATATTCAAACTGCTTGCGTTTCTTGGAACCCCATCTTCCAGTAATCAAACCAAATTGTAGTTCATTTGTGTCATTTATGAAGAACGACACACAAAATTGTAAAAGTGTACAGAAAAATGTGCTCGTATAAGAAATAAAGGTTCGATTAAAACGGTTTGAACTATTAGTGGAAGTTATTGCTAGTTTATAATCTATTATTATGGTATCTGGATTGCAATCGCAATCCGAAAATCGTGAAAAAGTTGAATTACATAGTTCTTACGGCGCTCACTTCGACTGAGGGCCAGTATTTCAATGTCCAGTTAAAATCTACTTTTCAGTTAAATTGTTTTCACCATGACAACGGCCAATAGAAATACACCAAACTTGGCTTACCTGACAGTTAAATTTACTTAACACTTTAACTGGACATTGAAGTTAAAGGCATGAGTGGTGCAAATTCAGTCAAAATCGACTAGTTTACTGTAAACTTGTCACAATTTACTGGGTTTCACTCATTCTGGGCTGGTATTCGATCTTTTATTTTATAGATAACTCGGTTTAATGTTGCTGTTGAGATTTCCTAATGAAAAATTCAAAACTCTGGGATGGTATAACATTTTCAATATGTTTATTGCTTTTTTTAGGTACTTTTTGTACAGACTAATGAGTCGAGAAATTGTGCGTCTCATCCGCGAGCTTTGATCTTTGTCGGGCCGCTAAAACATATCGAAACAAATGTATGGTGTGTTTGTGAAATGTTGTTGTGTTTATTCAACATCCACCCCAAAGCACAATTTCCAGTTTCCACGACCTCGTTATCTTGCATTGTTCCATAGAAATTAAGATGATTAGATAGATGGGATTTAACAATAACGCCGGCGTCTTAGTCAGAGTGGGCGATGGAGTGGGTGAATTTCTATAACGAGAACTAATTGCTAGCCCCGATAATACAATAACGAAACATGCTTTAGCTAATTGCCAAGCCCAAACAACGTTGAAGAAATATTCGCTAACCACCATCTGCGAATTGTTCCAAAATTTGTAGAAGAGCTCACTCTATACGCATCGAAAATATGTAAGTTATATAGTTTTCTCTCTCTCTCTCTCTCTCTCTCTCTCTCTCTCTCTCTCTCTCTCTCTGTACGAATTGTACAAAATTATAAGAAGTTGATGCCTTTTTTATACTATATTCCACCAATTAGTAATTGTGTTATTTTTTCCTTATTGAAAAATACCCAGATATACCTACTACACAAAAATAACACCACACTAAAACAAAATTAGAACCTTACTTAGCAAAGAAAATCGGAGTAAAAGAGAAACAAATGTGACAATTTATCTTTATATTTTCATCACTGCTAAAAAGCTTTTAACGGCACTTTCATCGGCATAACGTAAAACTTGCAACAGCTTCTTCGTGGAAAGGAGATAACTATTTATAGTGTTACTTGGCTGGATCACTGGTCCAGCCAAGTACTTAGGTGCAAGTTTATTGTTCAGGTCAAGAAATATGTTGTTTATACTCTCCAACACCTTACCATTACTTCCTTCCATTGTGAAAAAGAGAATAGAATGAAGCCACAGCTGTCATCACACATTGCTTGTCTTTATTACCTGATTGGTTTTTCTATTAGTTAAAATAATTTGTTTTCAATAGCCTACACAATTTAAGACCCAAGTTTTCCATTACAGTAGCTCCATCTGCACCTGGTATAGAATATATCTGGATAGCACTGCATATAGTAAGATGCGACTTACAAGTCGACTATATACCTCGGTCTCAAGTGGTTCATGAAAAACAATGATCATTGAGTTCTCGCAAAGGGCCGAAAATCTCCAAGTCAAATTTAAAATGAATAAAGCGTTCGTGAGTCATTTCGTCTTCTTCGTAAGGTTCAATTTAGTATTTAAATCGCAAAATACGAGTTTAAAAAAATACTAAGCTAATTCCGCTATTTTTTTATGACGTGAAATATTAAATTTGTAATACTTAACACGTTTTAAACCTTGAAACCTTGTTGTTGTTGTTTAGTTTGCTTGTATTTTCGTATGAAATTAAGATACTATTAATAAGACTAATCATTTTGTTGGGACTGGGTTAATTGATTTTGGATGCTTATATAATACATGTGCAGTTTCCAACAAACCTTTGCTCTTAACTTACTTTGAACGAAACGTAACACCTGTTTGAAACTTCTTGATCAAAAAGAATTAAACTTTGAGCATGTTAAGCCCGGCAAAGTTCGTAAACTATCTGAAAATTGATTGGAGCAACTTTGCCCACCAGCGATCGCATCAGTGGGGCGACTTGTCAGCGCTTCTATAATCAAGTCAGCTGCATCTACTACTACAAGTATTTTCAAACGAACTGCAATATTTTCTCTTCTTCAACTCACTTAAAATTAATTAGATTTGAATTAACTAAGACAAAAGTTGATTTGGTGAATTAAATTAATTGATGTATTTTTCCTTCACCAAAAATGAGTTGTCCTCTATAACAATTAAAACCGATGTTAATAAAGCACCTTTCTAGAATCCATCAAGCTAGCTTTTAGTGAAACAATACTTAATATTTTAACTTTACAAATTTCAACAAATTCAGCTAGATCAAAATGGTGCTACGCAGCCACAAGAAGTAGTGAAGAAACTATATCAAAAAAATGACTCAATAACGATTTTACATTCGAAGTAGCTTTGTAGACTGTAGTAGATATTCTCTTAATGGCTTTGTTAGCTATACTGCAGTACATAGTCACAGTGTCATATTATTTGTTTGGTTCTTTCAACACTCATCGCCTATTGTATTACGAGAAATCAAAATCATACAACATTCTTTGTTATTGTTTTTTTTCATGCACAATGTTACCAAAAATTATAATAAAACCTGAATAAACTATAGATTTTGTCGATGTGCCATGTTTTCATGCCACAACTAAACTACTCGTCCTTTTACTGTGTAATGTATAATTAATTAAATGGATACAAGTAAAATGGCACATTTCTTGACACATCAGCACATCATATGAAACGTCATGTTCAATGCTAAGTCAATTTAACATTTGGTAACGACCCTATTTTCGGGTTCTTATTACTCGGTGCATCATCCTCATACCTCGATAGTGTAGATTTTCAAGAATGTATATGTTTATTTAAATAACTCAAAGTACTGGTGAACATATTGAACAATACCACCTGATGCGTGGTATAATAATGGTATTACAAGATGTATCATCCATAGTAATAGATCTTTGTTTTCTACTCAAAAGTAGCAATAGTAAGTAGGAAAGTAACTAGTACGTTTGTAGTGCCTTTACCACATTTTAGACTCATGTATCAATGTAATATTGTAGATTAAAAATGTTTTGTTTGCAACTTACAACCACCATTATGGACAGACATCCATTGTATCATTGTTTCTATGTGAAATTGATTTCTTTTGCTTTTGAAGTGGTAGAGTATCCAATTCAAAGCTCATTTTGTCGAGCTGAAAATAACTTGATACCTTTGAAGCACAAGGGAATACATTTACATAACGCGATACGAGCTTTCTAATACTTCCAGTGTGCTAATTCGAACGGCTATCGATTGACGAGGCCCCATAGGAATACCATTGCCTCAGCCCACGTGAAGAATCAATCAGTTACTCATCTAGCTTCGACCACCAAACGACCACATTTATATTGAATTATCATTTTTAACTAGAATGCTGACAATGTTTTTGATGTGGTTTTACGTTGAGTGTACACATGGAATTTATGTAATAGCTTTCGTTTCGTCTAGTTTGCTTCGAAAGTACTTCGCCTTTTTCAACCATACTGTATTTGACATTATGGCATCATCAAAAGTGATTTGAATGATGTTGGTATTTACACTCAGACGCTAATCAAGGCTACAAACATGAGAGTCGATAAGCTTAGAATGGTGATTATAAACCTTTCAATATGAGGGGGATATGAACCCACACCACAACTGGATGGGCCTATATTAATTAGACACAACCACAGGCGATCAAACACTACAGGCATGAGAGTGGTGAAACAGATGTTGTTGCGTGCCATCAATAAGTCTGAAACGTATACGCGATCTCTGGTTAAGAGCGAAGGGTACTCCTACGTCAAAAACCGCAGAAAAGTTTCATTTTTTAATTATATCTCAAGATTGAAACACAAACTCGACAATCTGATTAATCATAGCATTGTGGTTTAATAGGCCATACAGACTGAATGATAAATGTATATAACATTCTAATCAGTGACTGTGATTTTTATTTTTTAAATTACTAATGTAATAAATACCACAATCATACTGATGATTACGCTACGATTACTCAGATTTTTTATTGTGTGTTTCAATCTTGAGATATAATAAAAAGGGAACATTTTCTGTGGTCTTTGACGTAGAGGTGTTTTCATTTTCCAATTTCCATCAACAAGAAACCCACACAGACAGTAAAAAAGACGAGATGAAAGTTACTAATAACAATATCCGCATTGCACTTAGCACCTACATATTTCATGTCTCATGTAAACTACACAATGAATTGCTACTACGTAGTTATCGAGTCCCCCGTGTGGAACTTATGCAAATGGATTAATAAAGATCGAATTAACTTGAAAGTATACTATAGCCACCAGTTAATTACCTAACTGGAACACAGCCACATGTGTTTGTGCTAGTTTTCAATTCGTAAATGATAGTGTGTTGTTTGTTGTAATATACAAATACAACTTATTGTAACTGAACCGCATTTAAACGAATCCATATACTAGTCCAATTTCATGAAAAGGCAAAACGTAAGCCTGGATCGCTATGGAAATAGTTGACGTTTCAATGAGTAGTCGGGGGAAAATAAGTGCACAACGGAAATAAACTGTTGCAAATGAAGTTGCGTCCATGACGTAATCACTGCGTGATGAGAAGATTAACTGAAAATCCTATAGCTGTCTGCAGGAAGACTGAAAAGATAAAAAGCTTTAATATACATCCGTAGTATTAACATTTTAATTGTTATTATCTTTTACGAGTGCATGTCCGTTTTAATTACCTTATCTTCAACCATCAAAAATATTGCACGTAACTTTTGCCATAAACTTAATACATCAATCTTTGAGATAATATTGATAATATAGAAATTATACCTTTTTGTCTGAAATTTTGGTAATTTGTGAAATTTGGCTGTTAGTGCCGATTGCGTTTTGTTGTGAGATGAACAAATGACTATGAGGCTAAGCATCTCTCTCTCTCTTTCTCCCTCGCTCCCCCCCCCCCCCCCCCCCACCCTTCCGCTCTCTATTTCTCTCACTTCTTATCATTTCTGCATTCTATTATGTCCTTAATGCTTAATCCGTGTTGCTTAACATGTAGTCTATATGAGAAGTTCATAAGACAACTATCTAACACCATTCACACGAGGTGGACAATTAAAATTGGTTTTACTACACTAACGTTAGTTTATACTTCTTGAGACAGAAATTAAAAATTGAACTAAAAGCTGACAAGATTTTTAAGTAAACACTGAAATATGTTTAGCAATCGATTGTGATATATATATATACACACTTTAAAAAATCCCCTTATATGAAAACGAAAAACTATACATGTTACTAACTGAAAAGTCTCCTTATGAAAACAAAAACGATACATGGTATTAACCGATTCACAATATGTTCAAAATCACTAGTAATAACATAAACTAATTCACATTTTTAAATTATACTTTTCTGATTTAACCTAGCAATAACCTTCAATAAAATCCAGGACGGAATCAAATATTAATTTCAATTCTCATTAAGGTGTAGCACTATAAATGCGTGAATGACTATGTTCAATGAAATGGGGCACTCGTCCCAAACAACATTCCTCTATTCTTGGCGCAATCTAAAGATAATGGCGGCTCGTGACGTCACTCAAGGCGCTCTGTAATGATCACTTCACTCGTCTCGACCGACGACGATATTGGTTTGGTTCTTCCCACTTCAAAGTACTCGACTTTGATTTCACTCCCAGCCTAACGAATCACGGTCACTGATTTCACGGTAAATTAATTGACTTCCGCTTTATGTGATTGATTACGGAAGCTAGACATGGTCTTAAAGTACACTGAGGACAGGATAAGACACTAATGTTTCACTGGGGAAGCTAGACATGGTCTTATAGTACACTGAGGACAGGATAAGACACTAATGTTTTACTGGGGAAGCTAGACATGGTCTTATAGTACACTGAAGACAGGATAAGACACTAATGTTTCACTGGGGAAGCTAGACATGGTCTTATAGTACACTGAGGACAGGATAAGACACTAATGTTTCACTGGGGAAGCTAGACATGGTCTTATAGTACACTGAGGACAGGATAAGACACTAATGTTTTACTGGGGAAGCTAGACATGGTCTTATAGTACACTGAAGATAGGATTAGACACTAATGTTTTACTGGGGAAGCTAGACATGGTCTTATAGTACACTGAGGACAGGATAAGACACTAATGTTTCACTGGGGAAGCTAGACATGGTCTAATAGTACACTGAGGACAGGATAAGACACTAATGTTTTACTGGGGAAGCTAGACATGGTCTTATAGTACACTGAAGACAGGATTAGACACTAATGTTTTACTGGGGAAGCTAGACATGGTCTTATAGTACACTGAGGACAGGGTAAGGGTGAAACTCCTCCATTTCATTTTTCCTGGCCCTATTATTAGTGGGAAAAATGGTACTTTCAGATATAACAATTGTTTACTTGCAATCTATTGGAAGTTACTCGCAAGTTGCGAGCTATAGCGAGGAGAAATGTTAAGGGTTGCTGAAATATTTCTATTCTAGATTCAGTTATAGCTCATTTACAAAGGAGGACTCATAAGAAGACAAAATATACAACTCGTTCATCATTTCAGAGGCCTTTTCATATTACTATCACTTTTTGAAACGTAACGTTCGAATAGTACCATGTATAATGTATATATTGACTTTAGTTTATTTTGTTTCAGCTTCAATAACACATTGTAGAATATGTTAATGCACATCCCTTGTGTTACCATGACTACCGAGAAATAGAGAACTATCCGAGTTGCAGCTACTGATTCTTGTTATTCAGGTCAATTCTTGTCAAGCTTATTTCAACTAATTATATAGGAAATGATCATCACTTAAGTAGAAGAAGTATTGTATCAAAATTAAACTATACCATTCTATATGTATTTTTGTGATAATCAACACCAATATCTGTACTGCATAGTACTGTATAATACTTTTCATTAATGGGCCTATATAGAGACAAACAGGATGTATCCACTATATGATACAATATCGGTCAAATGACGAGAGAAAAGTATCAATATTGTTTACTTTGCTATTTTAAACACAATGACTTTGCTCTATATCGGGGCCTTTATCTGACTCTTTTAGGTCGATGCTAACACACCCTGAAATCATCAAGGATATGGTAGGGCCTGTACACTTCGGGTCAGTGGGCAAACATAATCACAATCTAGCCCCAGCTCAATAGCTTTCTACAAGAGAGCTAAGACTCTTTAGTAATTAGCTCTCCCGACAGAGATGGCATTGTTTCTATTTAGACGACTTCGCTGCGGTCGTTCGTACAATATATATTGTGAAACCTAAAGACACAAAGTGTTGTAAAAATACTTTTGAAAAGTAATTTAATTAAATTTAAAAGTAATTGATTTAATTTTCAACTGAGTTTCAAAGTGTAATGCGTTAACTTGTAGGTAAGGAAGGCGGCAAAGTTATGCCACGATTACCGTTTGAAAGGACTTCCCTTGTAGAAACATGCACCTACCAATGACACTCGACTAAGAAGTTTTTTTTTATATAAAAATTAATTGTGTATTCATAATTTTCAAACACGGTGTATTTTTAAGCTATAAAATTATTATAAAAAGTAAGTGCAATTGAAGAATAAAATGAACTAAAAAATTAATTGGAAAAGTAATTTCTTAAAATTGTATTCAAGTACTTTTCCTTTAAGTGTGGAGCTCAATTACTTTACAATACTGATTGTGAATACAAGATCTGCTTGTACAATGTACATTGCCATGCTCCACGATGTAGCTGAGACATTCATTATCACCTTACATCTCACATCGATCCAGCCACACAAAAAGATTCTGTCTATAACTCATACGTTTTTATCTTTGCATGGGAACTTAGTTTCCATGTATATGACGTCATGGGCCTAATTGCCGTCTCAATGCGGGCAGACAGTCAAGTTCCTTCCGCTTTATTCCACTACATTCGCGTTGAGTCTTATTGGAAAGTGATGAACGCGGGAGGTCAGCTGTAGCAAACAACTCTCCCGCACACATCGTCAGACAGGTCAGGTCAGAAGCAGTTTTACTACCCGCTCGCAAGAAACGTCGGTACCGCCTCGCTGAGTTCATCAGAACACAATGGGCCTAACCACGCGTGCAATACTGGACCACCACGGACCGTCATCCATGCGAGTGATATCAGATTCACTCCGGATCTATGTATGATATCTACGGGTGTCCCGAAATAACATTATAAAAAGTAGTTTGCTGTAAGTTCGCACCAAAGATTTGAATGCAGTTTTATTATAGTATTAACGGCGGTTTAAAAACAATAGCTTTTACGTTTGGACATTTACATACTTTCCAGCTTTGTTATAGCTTTAAAGTGTGTACTTAAAGATAAAATTAACAAAAAAATACTTGACACAATTATATCTGGAGCCAGTGGCGTATCCAGGATTTTGGAAAGGGGGGGGTTTTAACTCATATTACAGAGAGTGGAACCAAAAATAAACGGGGGGTCCGGGGGGTTTACCCCCGGAAAATTTTTCTCGTCAAGGTCACTTTGGTGCAAATCTGTGCGTTTTACAGCGGCCAACTGAACTAAAATTACTACATTTCTGGCAACGATTTTCTCCTTCAGAAACGAAAAAAAGCTTCAAAGAACAACAATTGAACTTAAGTGTTAATACACAAAAATAGAATTATAGAGCGATGTGTGTATTTTTAACAAAAACTTATGTCTTTGGTATTTAATACAAAAGTACTGTATATTTATATCTCCATGTTTTAAAAATCCAATGCAATTTCCACTTTTCCTTTGCGAAAGGGTTTTTTTTGTCCCCCCCCCCCCCCTTGGATACGCCACTGCAAGGAGGAGAGAAATGAAAAGAAAGTTGTGAGTTACAGAGCAAAATCTAATCGGCGCACTTTCTTGCTCATATGGTTGATAAAGTCATCAACGCAAGGCGTAATATTCCTATGAAAATACTGTCTATTGAAATGTTAACGATCATTTTCCACGTTTCCTTTGCAAAAGGGGGGGGTTTTGTCCCCCCCCTCCCCCCCCCCCCCCCCGTGTATACGCCACTGTCTGGAGCACACGGAAACATGGGATGTAGGCCTCTGGGCTCTCTCTGGCCTACAACTGTGTATATGCAAAATGTTTCCGGAGCGCACACGCAGATTCTAATTGAGTCTCTGAGAGTAACTTGAAGATCCCTGCAGAACAAAAGATTATTTACTTTTAAACTTCTTAATCTTGAACTTTCCCTTGTGTTCGTCTTCTCGATCCACGTAATCAAACAAGCTTCACTCCAAAAAACTTTTCAATGTTCCTTCGCGTTTTTAAATGAACACACTCGTATCACGTTTAATAACTTGCTAGCAGTGTTTAAGACAAAGGTGATGGTTATCAAACGAAACTGTAAAAGGTCACTTTGGTCCGTGCGTCAATAGTGCTTAAAAGCTTCAACAGGTGCAGCTATATGTATGACGGAAAGAATATTTATAATCCTAGTTTTCCATTGTCGATCTATATCAATGTGAATTGCGGCCCGGATGCAGACTACGCGTAAATCACATCAACAATCCGTCATTTTCTAAAAACAAGCATTTTTGTTTTGGGGAGACTGGTCACAACAATCATGGTCACAACTACCATGCTCACAACAATCATGGTCACAACTACCATGGTCACAACTACTATGGTCACAACTACCATGGTCACAACAATCATGGTCACAACTACCATGGTCACAACTACCATGGTCACAACTACTATGGTCACAACTAACATGGTCACAACAATCATGGTCACAACTACTATGGTCACAACTACCATGGTCACAACTACTATGGTCACAACTACCATGGTCACAACTACCATGGTCACAGCTACCATGGTCACAACTACTATGGTCACAACTACCATAGTCACAACAATCATGGTCACAACTACAATGGTCACAACTACCATGGTCACAACAATCATGGTCACAACTACAATGGTCACAACTACCATGGTCACAACAATCATGGTCACAACTACCATGGTCACAACTACCATGGTCACAACTACTATGGTCACAACTACCATGGTCACAACTACCATGGTCACAACTACTATGGGCACAACTACCATGGCCACAACAATCATGGTCACAACTACCATGGTCACAACTACTATGGTCACAACTACCAAGGTCACAACTACTATGGCTACAACTACCATGGCCACAACAATCACAATCATGGTCACAACAACCATGGTCACAACTTTTATTCTCTTGCACATTTTATAAAGTTAATTTTCAGATTGCTTGTGGTTTGTCCATCAGTTCAAAACATTTTGTTTTCGTCGTGGCATTTAAGTGTAAATAGTATGAACCTTAAATGTTACCACTATCTTGTATTGGCTTAATAACGAAGAACCCCTTTGGGTCTTGAATACAGACATACTATACAGACACAACACACTAAGAAGTGTGCGCAACTACGTGCAAAAATAGTAAAGTAAAGATTCTGTATGTTTGGAGCATACGGAGTTAGAAATTTTGGGAATTTTCATTTTTGTTTTGACATTTTTTAAATACCTACATATATAATTTTGATTTACTTGATTAATACCTTAAATCAACCGTTTTATTTTTGTCACTTTGCCATTATATAATTATCCATTCCATACGTTAGCTGCAAGACATAAAATTACTACAAATGCACTTACAAAATAATGATGTGATATCCACTAATTACTGTTCTTCACCCCAACAATTGAGTTATTGACAAATTAGGACTGCCAATCAATAAGGAGAAACACGGGCTTACGTTCCCCATTAGAGTGGAATGAAATTCTAAAGTTCGTATAGTTGGTTATTTCTGAACATCAATGGAACTGTCTAAAACCACTGGATACCCGCTTGTTCCACGCACCTTTGATTTATGTGCGGCCAAATTGTCCGCGCTCTTGTCTGATCCAAATTTCGGTTTTCGATCAAAGTTCGGATAAATTTAACAGTACCCAAACAATGCTTGAAACATTCGAGCTGGTGCAATCGTAACTCAAAGTTACCCCCCCCCCCGTCTATGCCTTGTCGTAACAACAAATGCAAACTATCATTTTATATCGTTATTTCTCATATACAAACAGTACATGTGACTGCACCTTCACAATACCTTACCATGCAACAACCCTCTCTTCAACACAGTCCCCACACACAATGTTAGTGACCAGGGGCCAAATTCTCCGTGGCCCAATTCTCGAGCAGATACGAATCATCTCGCCTGCGGGATGACGGTATTAATTACTTGTTTTATCGATACATTTTGTGAATTTTGTATTACAATTTGGTATATTTGTTATAACGTTGGTACATTTCTTATAATTATGTATGTATGGTATTGAAAACAAGTAATTAAAACCGTCATTCCGCATGCGAATTGTCTCGTACACGATCGAGAACTGGGCCCCAGTTTCTCCTCATCCTGGGGATAATGTATCGAGCTGCCTGTGGCTTTGTCTAGTAGCATAGGCCAGTTTGAATGGATTGATTGAGTAGGTTCTTCTCTACTACACCACTTTTACAGGCCATACATTCATTACTCGTAGGTTGTGCAAAGTCAAATAAAAAAGTCCCATCTTTCCATGTGGCTTTCTTTGGCTTTTCAGTTCAGTTTCCCGTAAAACGTACATTTGGCACAAAGTTAGTACGTTTCCGATGCGAAAGTCACCATTAAAATTAAATGCAAAAAACGACTCAATTCCACGTCTCATAATTTAACTTTCGTAAACTCCCATATGAATGAATAATGCATGTATACACAATGAACAGTTTTAACATCGAGTACTGAAAACCTATACTCCGCATGCAAACAAAGAATTACTCATGTGACATTTCCCTTGTATGTACAGTTTAACTAACGACGCAGTGAAAATGTTCAACGCCTGAGTCATGGCAGCCGTTTTCATCATGCTGACTTATTTATAAACAAGTCATTCAAATGAGCATCCACCGTTACACCCATCGTCCGACAAGCAATGCAAGTGATCCTTAGCTTTAAGCTTCCCTTAACTGATGAGTATGAGTGACTGATTATTAATCTACGACATCTCAATTCGAGAGGTTGTAGGTTCAGTTCCGACTGCACCAACATATTTTCTGCTTTTTAAGGTTTTCCCGAGTTTTTCTCGGTGATAAGGCTAATTTGCTTTGATTGACAATGGATATTCCTCAGTAATTCCTCTCTATTTAAATACCATATACTAGGTCGGTCAAAGCTGAAGAGAGAGACACATCGTACAGCAATATTGTAACTTTACATGATATATAATACATGGGAGAAATATATGGAAAAATCGGTAGTTATGTGGTTTAACATCACCTTAAATATATAAAGGGAAAGTTCATCATGCAACTATCACCTCGATTAGTCTTTGCTACTTAAATATATGAGTGATGCCCAAATATCATTTAATCAATCAATCAATCATGCCAAATACTTCTCAAATCTCTATAACACCACTATTCGAATACAAATTAACCTCACTATTTTTTATTTATTGCCAATACTGTCGTCCCTCATTTTCACAATTGATTTCAGAGTCGACCAAGGGCATTTTGTCCGCCTGGTTTTTATTGGAAATATAAATCTACCTCCACGGTCGTAGTTTTAATGAGGATGTCGACAATAACCCTAACGATAAACTCAATTCCAGCCGTTTTTGTACCGAAGTCTACCAAGTTGTTAGAGAACTTTGCAGTGAGCACTTGCTCTGTTGCGCTGAAATCGACTTGCTGAGTCCCGTCTGTATTAGCGTCTTTCCGTCTGTCGAAGTTGAGCGGGATACATACACATAACCACAAAATATAAAATAAAAAACAAATACAATTTTTATCTCAAAATAGTTATTGCAAGGCTGGAAGATATACCAATACTTGCTAGAACAGTGTTCTTTCAATGCATCTCACCTTACAAGCTAGAATTCTGAATTTCATGCAACATTGAGTTCATAGTTATATATACAACCCTCTCATCGTCTCGATTAGCAACGTTGCCAAAATATCATTAGTAGAAAACGTGGTTTAGAAGCAACCTATATATGTTAGTGTTGGCTCAGGCGTCTATCGGTAAAGCAGAAGAACTGGGTTCGATTCCTAGTAAGGATGAATAGTTCACCATAAAATTCTTTCTACTCTTCACATATACTCAAAATGACTAGGCTACTCTTCCCGCCTATTGCAAGGTTATTGTTGACGTAACCAACCATTGAAAACGTCAAAACTTGACTATCCAAGAAGCGCTAAGAATTCAGGGTTCACAGAGCTCTGTCCTTTGATTGGCTGAGATCTCAAATGAAACGGAACTGTCGCGTAGCAGGCCGACATTATGGAACGTCGACTTTATTCTTCTAGAAGCTTTAGTCTGGAAATAACGCAGTGCACAACTTGCCAATGTCGCTTGCAGAGGATGTGAATATTCGAACCATACTTCCTGATATCTCTTGCAAGCAGAATCTAAATGACTAGGAAGGATCTTAAGAACAGATACCCTCTTCCAAGGAAAAACATGTAAAATAGCATTGCCCCCTTAAATAAGGGAATCATATCTACATGGCTACAAAATGATGTGGTACGTTACAAAATGCAGCCAAATAAAATTATTATTTAATTTGACTTTCAGATATTATGCTTGTAAGATCGGGTTGTACACGTTACCAAACTCCAGAGCAACATTTGATTTCAGACTGCATTCCGTATATTATAACACTCGTTTTTTGTTTTCTAATAACACGTAACTACAGTGGCAAATCATTTTTAACGGGAAAGGGTATCTCTACGTCAAAAACCGCACAGAGTTTTAATTTTAAACTTATATCTCAAGAATGGACTTCGCAATCGAAAATCTGAATCAACAACGCACTGTGATTTTGTGATTTGGTAGCCCTACATTCTGAATGCTCCAAAATGTGTCTAGCATTATAATCAGTATGTTTTAATTGTTTTTTAATTTTATTACTTACTTTCGATGTAATAATCAAAATAACTATGCTAATGATTTAATATTTCATTCAGTTTGTAGGTCTTACTAAAACACAGTGCGCTGATGAGTCCGATTTTCGATTTCGAAAAGCATTCGTGAGATAAAATGAAAAAATAAAAATTGTCTGCGGTTTTTGACGTAGATGTATCCTTCGCTCGTCATTCATTACAATTAGAAGACGTGCTCTTCACTTTTAGGAACTTAAAGATAACTGGTATTATCTTAAGCTGGTGACTGGTATGGTACCTCATAGAGAAATAATAATAGGTCAACAGAAGCACTGCTTCGTAAGAAGCGCGGTCACCATAAAATGGAGTGAACCGATGATGTGGAGAGTGCTTTTTAAAGTAAAAGCTAGTTAATTTTTCAAAAATATCGGTTTTGTATCCTGCATTATTCAAACCGTTTTCTATTATTTGAACTCAACGGCATATAATGTACAAGTGCGTCCGAGAAGAAAATTGTAATTGACGCTAGCAGAGAAGCATGTAATATTGCAACAAGCTATGGTGTTGTTACAAATAGACGAAGTCAACACTCATTACACTAATTCACTCAATTACACTCATTGCACACAGCAGTTGTGCATGATGTGAACATATTGCAGCAAAACAGTACTGTTAAAATTAGAGTTAATAACTACGAATGAAAATGTAAATTAAATATCGTATTTTCAACACGGTTGGTAAATGATTTATTTGCTTATTAAATCGTAAACAATCTGCATTATTAAGAGTTAATGTTTTAACGTGATTGACAGACTCACTATATGGAACACTCGCCAACTATATTACGGACGCAACATTATTATTTCAGCCACATTTGAGTTGTTAGGTTATTTATTATTAACTTGAAATAAATATTAAAATTGCAATGTTCTGTTGATCGGAACTTTCCGTCATTAAAATTGAGTAACATCCCTACAAACAAGAAACTACTTATTAAATGGACTGTTTTTACTAGATGCGAGCTACTAATAGTTAGCAAGCATTTGTCTATTAATTGAAAACAAAACATGACTATACATTTCAGGTAGGATCGCTGATCATGGTAGGTGATCCTACAACATGCAACATAAAAAAAGCTTTGTATTGCTGATCCATGTAAGCCTTCTGCTATCACTTTTTTAAACAATTGTAATTACATGTTCTAAAGGTCTCCTGGGCCTGCGAGTAGCTCATACTCATTGGGGGCCATATTTGTTTTTATTATATGTGTTCGACTGTATTTGATTTTGTAATGAAATAAATAAATGCAAAATAAACGTCTATTGGTGCAAATCGCCAACAAATTGTCCAGCATTTTCAGCCAGCCAATGGTTCATGCGTTAGTATACAACACAAGTGGTCCTTACCTTCTTACTGGAGTGCTTGTGGTAGCGTACTGGGTGTAGCATACACATGTATCGGTCAATGGCCATACAGATCAAGATGACTGCGCTCTGTTGCCGCAATGCTCCGCGCAGCAACGACTGGAAACAAAGTAAAACCCACACAACCCATTATTCGACTGTCTAACAAAATAACAAAGCAACAAAATGTTGTAGTATAAAATAATTAATCACGATTCTGAGGTTCAGCTAAACGTAGAGCTTAGTGATTGACTTGAAGCTTTCAATCTATTCATAAACATATCTCTATTATAGACTGATCGGAGTGCGAAGGCGTTTACCATTGCATCCTTGAGAATAAGTACAAAACATGTTTTGTAATTTATTGAGAAACACATCAACACTATATTTATATTTACAAGACTGTCGAGAGTCTAGACAGAGCTTCGAAACCTTCATCGTGATATATGTGTTATACATATGCATAGCGTTTACTTAAAACTGTCTACTATTACTCGGCCCGCATAACACTTGTTTACAGGGGTGAAAGTAAAAATAAGATGAGAGTGAGTTTGGCAGACATGTCTTGGAGCGATGAGGGGTTGGAGCGACCCCGGACTCTGTAGTATTCGAGGTAACTTGCATCCAAAATTGATCCAAACTGTTATCATGAACACCCATTCTCAAGCCAAAATCTTTCTACTGTGAGAAGCTTCTATTTTGTAATCTAATTTTGTAATTCTAATAAAAAACATACAATACGTGTACATATATTTTTATTGTGTCCTTAGAACAGTTTTACCATATGCATGGTAATAAAATTGAAAACAGAAACCTCGATGATGGCAATTAAGCGTCGATGCCGTGCTAAAATAATCCTATCTGCATGTTTTTACTTTTATTAACATTAATCCGGGCCGCAAAATCCTAGGAGTGTTAATATACATGTTAAAATATAAACATGCTTGGGCGTCGTGAGGGGGAAATAATAACTTTTGATAGTTTCACTTGTTTTAACCCCTGCACGGCCCAAGCCCAAATCCCTCGTGCACCGTTGCGCGGTAACTGGCGTCAACAAGGCAACAGGTGTTCTGCGGACCTGCACTCTGATCCACGGATCATATGAGACGTGGGAGATCACAGGGAGGGTAATGCTACTGTGCAGTCTGACTCACATCTATTCCACGACTTGATGATACCTAAAGAATCCTTTCAGAAATCATAATAAATTTAGAAAACATAATTGAAATTTGCTTTTAAATGTAACATCTCTTATATTGTTCACGAATATGTATGGAAATAAATAATTGTGAAATAGTAAAATGGTATTAATGGCTGCATGTTCCAAATGTTGACAAAACTTTTTTTTTATAAACCTTTACCTGCTAAAAACTGAAAAAATATTAAGTAAATAAATAGCCATGGTGGAAAGCGCACATATATATAGGTAAACATCATGGAATAACATACGGATATCTAAGGGACTTCCTCGTTTGGTATGACGTGTGTAGCCGATGTTCAATGCTGTGTATTTAGCACTGAGCTGTAATTGTAGAACGCTCGTTACGTTATGTGAAGATCTATTGACCTCCCCTAAAGTGTGTGACGAATGAACAGGGTTGTAAAATATGAAGGAGTTTGAATACGATTGTGATAAACAGCTGCCGTCGTCCTCTCAAACTCAGGGTCTATCAATCCAGTGACGGAGGCATATTGTACTTCCATAGGTTCACATTCACAACCACCGAGCCTCCGCTATCCCCTAGCATAGACGAACATTGGTTGTAACCTACCGACCATTATTCCTGCGTACATGTAAGAAATAATGCGGTATTTGTGCAACAAAATGAAACGTAAATATACATGGCTACTTGTCAACATACGGAGAATTCATATGACGTCAGAACAGCCATTATGAAAGGCAGTGTCCGTTGATATTTGAGATGTAAGTAATAATAATAAAATGCTAACCACGAAATATAAGAGTTTTAAAACGTGTATTTTCTAATACAAAAACTTCACTATTGCGATACGCCACTCTGATTATCAATACGAAACCAACATTTTATTATATTAAATATATATTATATAATATTATTATTATTATTATTATTATTATTATATAATAATAATATATCTGTGTTTAAGTCATTTATCATTATTATCATAAAAAGAAAGTAAATGTAGCAATTTTAGTTAGGTCATAACATTTATGGTCTAGAACTAAACTCTGAAAGTTGTTTCCATGTTAAAATGATTAATTTTGTACCGTTAATGTGTCTCCTACGCTAAAGCACTGGGTGGCGCCTTGCATACCGAGTAGGACTTGGATTTAATGAGACAACGTTGTTACTCACTGGTATCATACAAGGGAGCCCCCACTCAGGCGCGAACATGTTGATCTGTGATATCCCACTGGCCCCAATTGCCTTATAATGAGTGGTGGAATTTTTGACCACTCAATTTATTTTGTGATTTATATAACAAAAATATACATATATTTGGAATAAAAGTAATGTACAATAGCGTCTTTGAAAAGAAGCAAAATCTACAAAAATAAACTCACTAGTTCGGGGTTAAGAGGCAAGAGTATATAAAGTTTAATAGAGTTGTCTAATAAATTTGGTAACTTCATAAAGTGGTCGTAGATCTTTTGTTCGCTGTTTGGGCCGGAAGTCATAGAGTGGTCATACATCTCCCTAGATTTGTCTGCTCGTTGGCGGAGCGAGGCGGAAGGGAGTCTCTGAACATGTCTGAACATGCACGCGATGCTTCACAGCCCTCTCGATAGCTTCTCCAAGACAGAGATGGCGGTGGCTTCCTGTGATGAGTGGAACAAAACCATTCAGAGCATTTACCGTTCGTCTTCTACCGAGATGGATTCCATTTTGAAACCATTTATTCAAGTCGAGTTTGTAACCATTTAAACGTGATTGGGTCTAACCATCTTGCTCCACACAACAGCTGCCAACATACAATATGAAAGAGTACTCTACTGAAGCTTTTTTAGCTAAGCATTTTTATTATTTCAATATCGAGTAATGATTAAAACATTTTGACAAATATAAATTATTATAATTCTGTATATTCATACATTAATTTCTTTTCAATGAACATCAAGATGTCAATAAAACTAAAATTGGGAAAGTAGTCAGTGACAAACTCTGCAATGCAAATCGTATTGTTATCTAATTCGGTAACGTTGAACGGGTATTCCGTTTGTCTCAACAAAATAGATATTAGCCTGAAAAACAAAATCTACCATATTATGATAAGCTAAGAAAAACGGGTAATTAATACACAAGCTCAAAATATAAATACGCCGTCACTCGGGTTAAATTGCTTGACTGTTTTTAATGCTTCGTTTTAAATATGGTTTACTATATAGAACGTATTTCACATTATTTACTGACGCAATTTATTTGCAAATTGAAAGTAAATTAAAACGTAATGCGAATTTAAATCAACAAAACAAATAAAAACATTATTAAGCGAGCGAAGCGAGCGTCTCCACGAGACTCTTATGGCCCTTCGTTCTGTTTTTTTTTTTTTTTTTTTGTGTACTAGACTCTTATGGCACTTCATGCTGTTTGGTTTTTGTTTTGTTTTTATGTCTGTCGATAGCGGTCGAACGGAAAGTCCTATCAACTTGAAATTTGGACCATCCACAAGCCTCGATGTGGATTGAAGGTGTATAGTTTTGAGGTAGAATCGTTCGAAAAGTTACAAAGTTACACTCAATAACTGTTAGTAAAGGTGGCGGACCGCTGCGAAAACACTAGACAGACAACGAAAATTCTTAGCAACGCAAATTGCACTGCATTGAACAATATCGGGAAGTATAATAGCTATGGAAACTAGAAAACATTTTGAAATGCACATTCCTGAATTGTTGTTAATTGTTGTTTTGATTAGCTTTGAGATCTTTTCGCCAGAACGTTCGTAGATATGGACGCGCTCGCTTATCAACGCGTCAAACAGAGCGTTTTCCTAGTTTAATATATATCGTAATGAATACACATATTAATGCAGACTCAAATTGATCTGAAATTAATGGGAACAACGAGAACATAATTTAAATTTTCAAAGTGAACTGTATATTTGAACGCTTGTGCAATTAATTAGCTAATATTAAATCACAATTTAATATGAAATGCGCTTGATGCAATAATTATATAAATACACATTTAGTTGTGTTGAATATAACAAAAATAAAATGCAATATTAATTGTCTCATGATTGAAAGGTTACTCATGCGTAATGCTATGTTTTATTTTAGCTTTCACTTGCTCTTATTATTATGGCTGAACTTCCCTCAATGCGGCACATAAATTTATCTTGGAATATTCCTGACCCTTGCCAAAATGTTACGCATTGCCACACTTTTAATTTTGGCAACTACTTAACAGCAAACGATTCTGCCTCATTACTTAATGCTATTTAATTATTGCAGAACATTAATACCAGTTCTAAACGCAGCGAGGTATCTTGAAAATGTCTGCATTTTTGGTTTAGTTTTTATTTTGTTAATTTAAAATATGCTTGTCTAAACTTTCCATCGTGCCGTTACATGTATTTCATTCATGGTAATTTCCATTCAACGATTGCGATGGTCGAAGATTATATTTTTGTTTTGTAACACATTTTTTGGTCACACATGATGAGTTTCAATCATGAAGATATATGCTGAACTTCATTGGAACTCGTGTTGACGAACTTCAAAATCCCTCTTTTCTCTAGTTAAATCATCGCTTTACTAACGGATCGTACAGCAATGTTCAGCTGTTATGTCATTTTATAACTAGTGCAGTAAAGTAGTGCAATAGTGAGTTGAGCAAACAGCCGTTTATACAACATGCTACATATTTGAAATTCAATAATAATGTCAAGAAATTGACATTAATTAAGAAGACAAATCAAAATTATTTATCAAATATTGTGGAAATAAAGTTAGTCTACAAAACCAAGTAAAGATTTTCATAAAATTATATTTGTAGGCTTTTTAATGCAGCGAACGTGTATGTTCTTAAATTAGTTCTGATTCAAACAAAATATATGTCAAGACGTAGCAACATTCAGACAATAAACATTTCATTGCTACAAAATATCAAAATATGTACACACTTGTACAAAACATTCAAGAAAATCTTTTTTTTAACGGGCTGCAAATTGCAGATAACACAACATTTCATAAATTACCAAAAAAACGCAAATCATGCACATGATATGAAATTAAGGTGAAATGTCCAAGGTAAATTACATAAGACGGGAAACAAATGAAATCTAAGGCAAAAACTATACATACACTTCCTATCATTAAACAAATTATCGGTCAATAGTGTTGTTCAATCAGTACACATTTATGTTCGACCACAAATGTCAAGTTTTAAACGAATGTTTTCAAGGTTTCATCCATCCCACCATCAATGTTTGTCTAATAAAGTAGTATTCGAGCACTCCCATGTAACAATACCGAATACTAATGGCTCAACAACAAACTCTCCCATGCATTTCAGAGTTGGAAAGCAAAGCGCTGCTAAAGCCTCATAACATCTAATCATGCAGCGAGGTCAGCCATTAGCACAGAGCAAACATAACCGGGATCAAGATCAATTAACATGCTGGCAGCGGATTAATTAAATTTTAACCAAATTGTGTACAGGTTTTAACGATGCAAAACTCAAAATATAATGTTATTAGTTTAGTTTGTAATCTTTGCTTTTAGTCGCTAACATGAAGCTTGCCAAAAACAATAATGAGGCATCGAGATCGAAATATATAACATATTACCATTGTGTGTAATAGTACATTTCAGTTCTAATGAGCGCTGTCATTAAATATAATCATATCTTTGTTCTATACTAAAGGACTATAAAAATGTGATATTTTTCAGGTGTTATAGGATTCTCGAGCTGCAACGCAACTGCGCCGACGTCATCAACAAGTCCAGCTGGAGTTTCGGATGAGTTGCGCGATACATCTTCAGAGCAGTTTTGGTTGACTTTCATAATAGGCTACTTTATACATATATAAAAATATGATGGTAATAATAACATAAATAAGATTAGTATCTATCGTCGTTTTGCTTATTCTGCGTATTAAATGTTTTCTCAACGTTTTTACAATACCTTAGTATTGTGTTACACTGTTTTCATTCCAGGAGAAAAAGTATGAGTTGCAGTAATTAGATGAGCGTAGCGAAGCGGAGTGAATCTCTCCATACAACTCGATCGGCGCTTTGTCTGTGTGTGTGTATGTGTGTGTGTATGTATGTATGTATGTATGTATGTGCGCTAAATTTTGTTCGTCGCGCACAGGTCAAACGGCTTAACGTATTTGGCTGCAATTTTCGGGCAACGTTCGTGAGCACTAAACTCGATGCTGTTAACATAACCAGCAAAATTCGTCAAGATGCCAACCTACAAAAAAATAATTACTGAAAAATAAAATTTGTTTATTTATTTAATTATATGAAAACTTACTAATGGATTTAAATAATGTTTCACGTGTAGATTAACATCAACAGTACCAACACTTGACAAAAGTTTCAAAATTGTAAGTTCATCCGCCATATTATAAAAAAATATTGTTTATTTACTACAATAATTTCTTCATTTTTACAGTGTTCCACCGATATGATTCGCATTTGCGGACTATTGCAGTTATATGCACATAGTATACACCAAACACAGCGTACGTAACAATACCTATGCACTATTATTTGGAATTTCGATAGCTCTCATAGAATGGCTACAATGACGTAAGATGCCAACCTACAAAAAATTAACAACTGAAACACATGTTTTGTTATTTATTTAATTAAATTAAAACTTACAAACCGATATAGATAATGTTTTATGTGTAGTTTCACATCAATAGTACTAACAATTGACAAAAGTTTCAAAATTGTAGCTTCAATCGCCATGTTGTAAATAAATATTGTTTATTTACGGCTATTAATTTCTTCATTTTTACAGTGTTTCACCGATATGATTCGCATTTGCGGACCATTGAAGTAAGATGCACATAGTATGCTGCCGAAATGGCTTACGCAGTCAGAACATTCTCACTGTGTATTTGGAATTTCGATAGCTAGCATAGTATGGCTACAATGACGTGTTATGTTTTATGACTTTCACGGTAAAAATGCAAATGTTAACAACGAACTTGGTCGACAAATTAAAAAGCTTTTGTTATGATTTAAAAGCGGGTTATTTAATAATAAATTAATATTACATTTTGGATATAGTCTGTATCTACATTATGGAACTTTCCGTACACTTATAGGTTTAATAGTTTATGAATTAGAGCCTATTGAGAAGACCACGGTCGAATGAAATTATGCGGAAATCCATTGAAATGAACTTGAAGGTTTTAATTCTTTGACGGATTTTAATAATATTTCGTGCAGTTATTAGCAACATATCGACAAATAATATACACAAATTTTAAGGTTGTTACTTGAACCACCATCTTGTAAACAAGAATTTTGTTTATTGTAAAGGTTTTTTTGTATGAGTAATATGATATTCTAAAGATTTGTTTGCTTTAATACATTGAAAAAACTCGCTCATCTGGCAACGCGGAGCGTTTTCCTAGTTAGATGAGCGTAGCGAAGCGGAGTGAATCTCTCCATACAACTCGATCGGCGCTTTGTCTGTGTGTATGTGTGTGTGTATGTATGTATGTGCGCTAAATTTTGTTCGTCGCGCACAGGTCAAACGGCTTGACGTATTTGGCTGACATTTTCTGTCAACATTTGTGACTACTAAACTCGATGCTGTTAACATAACCAGCAAAATTCGTCAAGATGCCAACCTACAAAAAATTAATTACTGAAAAATAAAATTTGTTTATTTATTTAATTAAATGAAAACTTACACACGGATAAAAATATTGTTTCATTTGTAGATTAACATCAACGGTATTAACACTTGACAAAAGTTTCAAAATTTTTAAAATCATCCGCCATGTTATAAAAAAATATTGAATCTTTACGGTAGTAATTTTTTCATTTTAACAGTGTTCCACCGATATAACTCGCATTTGCGGATCTTTGCAGTTAGATGCACATAGTAAACACAAAAATAGCGTACGCAATCATACCTTTCTCATTAATATTTGGAATCTCAATTACTGTCATAAAAAGGCTACAATGACGTAAGATGCCAACCTACAAAAAATGAGTTAATTAAAAATATTTTTTGTTATTAATTTAATCTAATTAAAACTTACACACGGATATAAATGATGTTTTATATGTAGGTCTACATCAACAGTACCAATACATGACAAAAGTTTCAAAATTGTAGATTCAGCCGCCATGTTATAAAAAAATATTGTTTATTTTTGGCAGACATTTTCTTCATTTTTACAGTGTTCCACCGATATGATTCGCATTTGCGGACCATTGAAGTTAGATGCACATAGTATGCTGCCGAAATGGCTTACGCAGTCAGACCTTTCTCACTATGTATTTGGATTTTTGATAGCTATCATAGAATGGCTACAATGACGTGTTATATTTAATGACCTTCACGGCAAACATGCAAATGTTAACAACGAACTTGGTCGACAAATTTAAAAGCTTGTATTATGATTTAAAAGCGGGTTATGGTATGATTAAACAATACTACATTTTAGATATAGTCTGTATCTACATTATGGAACTTTCCGTACACTGATAGGTTTAATAGTTTATGAATTAGAGCCTATTGAGTAGACCACGGTCGAATGAAATTATGCGGAAATCCATCAACTTGAAGGTTTTAATTTCTTTAAAGAAAACTTCTTAACGGATTTGAATAATATTTCGTTCATTTATTAGCAACATATCAAGAAATAATATACTTAAGTTATAATGTTGTAACTTGATCCGCCATCTTGTAAAAAAATCATATGTTTATTATAAAGGTATTTTTTTTTAAAGAGTAATATGATATGCAAATGATTTATTTGATTTGATACATTGAAAAAAATCGCTCATCTGTCAACGCGAAGCGTTTTCCTAGTTAGATGAGCGTAGCGAAGCGGAGTGAATCTTTCCATACAACTCGATCGGCGCTTTGTCTGTGTGTATGTATGTATGTCTGTATGTATGTCTGTATGTATGTGCGTAAATTTTGTTCGTCGCGCACAGGTCAAACGGCTTGACGTATTTGGCTGAAATTTTCAGGCAACGTTCGTGATTACTAAACTCGATGCTGTTAACATAACCAGCAAAATTCGTCAAGATGCCAACCTACAAAAAATTAATTACTGAAAAATAAAATTTGTTTATTTATTTAATTAAATGAAAACTTACATACGGATTTAAATAATGTTTCACATGTAGGTTTATATCAACAGTACCAACAATTGACAATAATTTCAAAATTGTACGTTTATCCGCCATGTTATAAAAAAATATTGTTTATTTACAACAATAATTTCTTCATTTGTACAGTGTTCCGCCGATATTATTCGCATTTGCGGACTTTTGCAATTAGATGCACATAGTATACACCAAAAATAGCGTACGTAACAATACCTCTGCACTATTATTTGGAATTTCGATAGCTGTCATAGAATGGCTACAATGACATAAGATGCCAACCTACAAAAAATTAACAACTGAAACACGTGTTTTGTTATTTATTCATTTTAATTAAAACTTACACACGGATATTAATGATTTTTTATATGTAGGTCCACATCAATAGTACCAACACTTGACAACAGTTTCAAAATTGTAGCTTTAACCGCCATGTTATAAACAAATATTGTTTATTTACGGCAGTAATTTTCTTCGTTTTTACAGTGTTCCACCGATATGCTTCGCATTTGCGGACCGTTAAAGTAAGATGCACATAGTATGCTGCCGAAATGGCTTACGCAGTCAGACATTTCTCACTATGTATTTGGAATTTTGATAGCTATCATCGAATGGCTACAATGACGTGTTATGTTTTATGACCTTCACGGCAAACATGCAAATGTAAACAACGAACTTGGTCGACAAATTAAAAAGCTTTTATTATGATTTAAAAGCAAGTTATTGTATGAATTATTAATATTACATTTTAGATATAGTCTGTATCTACATTATGAAACTTTCCATACACTGATAGGTTTAATAGTTTCTGAATTAGAGCCTATTGAGTAGACCACGGTCGAATGAAATTATGTGGAAATTCATCAACTTGAAGGTTTTAATTTCTTTAAAGAAAACTTCTTAACGGATTTAAACAATATTTCGTGCATTTATTAGCAACATATCAAAAAACAATATACTTAAGTTATAAGTTTGTTACTTGCTCCGCCATCTTGTAAAAAAATCATATGTTTATGATAAAGGTATTTTTTTTTAAAAGAGTAATATGATATGCAAATGATTTATTTGATTTGATACATTGAAAAAAATCGCTCATCTGTCAACGCGGAGCGTTTTCCTAGT
The DNA here is from genome assembly GCA_945910005.1 of Isoperla grammatica. Classification (NCBI taxonomy): domain Eukaryota; kingdom Metazoa; phylum Arthropoda; class Insecta; order Plecoptera; family Perlodidae; genus Isoperla; species Isoperla grammatica. The sequence goes on from OX246738.1 coordinate 63,029,642, forward strand.
TAGTAAATAGTTACTGACTGCAATGGCAACAACGTCAAATTAATCTTAGGCCATCAAAGCGAGTATTTTGTTTTATAGAACATCACAATTATCATAGTAATAATGTTTTCGTTACTTGGATTAATTTCAGATATATAGCACTCAACTACTCCTACATTTAAGAAGTATTTTTTATTATTATCGTATTATTATCTTATTATTATTATTTATAATATTATTATATATTATTTTTATCGTAACTTCTTAAATTCCATTTCTGTTTCTTTTCTGCTGGCCTTCTAGTATCAATATTTCCTCACCGTTTCCACGATATTCCTTCCATTACAGTGATTCTCTCTGTCCAAAGAACAGAACGGTAACATGACAACACTCAAACGAACCTGATATCTATTTTTCCTGCTCGAATCTAGCTAGTAATCGCATCCATATTGTCATAAAGCTAATTGCAAAAGCTCTATACCCACTAAATCATAATTGTGAAGTGAAACTAAACCTCTCATCTAGAATGGGCACTTTCGATCTATGTCGCCAAAATATAGTGTCGTGCTTGGTATGTATAATAATCTGGTTACCATGCAGGGCATGTGCAAAATGCAATTCAGTTGAATGGTCTAGGAAATAACCCGTGTCACAATTCGAGCTATCTCACGCAATAGGGCAAGATAGCAATTTCACGTGCGAGCTATAAGCATGGTATTTACCGAAATATCAATTTTAAGATTCAAGTCTATGCAAAGATAGACTCAATGTGACCGGATGTAAAGAGGGAATAGTTTTAAAAAATGATAACATTTCCAAGGTATTAAGGTTTCTCGGTATGTAAGCACAGTAATTAAACATGTAAATTAAGAAACACGATTTGTGAAAATAATTGATAAATGTAGAACGTAATGACATGTTGCAATAAAAGTTCAGGTAACACTTTTTGCAGTGACCCTAGCTTTATACAAATACCCTTGTGATATTTACAAATAAAGACGTTAAGTCCTCGACGATCTTTTTCGAATGTGCGGTGGTAAGGGTAAAAATTAACGACTTAACAAAAGCCCGCCCGCTGCTAAACTGCTTCCCCTTCCGTTCTTAAATGGGGTTTCGGGGCAAGCTAAGAAAACAATCTGAACATTTTAATTGATTAATAGCTAGGCTTAATCTCGTTTTATGCAGCGAACATAATCAAATCAGTGCGGTGAGGTTTCCAGGAGCTCAGAAAACGAAGAATTGACTTTTTTCGAGACGGTTTTGACAGCTTTTAGTAAACAAGGTGCGAATCAATGTAAAACGGTTTGGAATACTTTTTCTCCTACCCTTACCTCCTTGCTAATTTTCCTTGAAACATCAAGCAGGGGGTGTTGACATGGATTATGTCAACACCCCCTGTACACTGAAACAACACACTTTACACTGTATACACTGTAACAACAGAGGTACCCTGTAACAACAGTGAGCTACGTCAGGTGACAAATACCAACATAAATCTAGTTGCAACTTTTTCTCTGCATCCAGTATTCTAGTGATACTATCAGCCCGTCTGTTGGCAGGCGTTGTCGTGAAGAATATTCCACTCTACTTAGCAGGAGAACAACAAATACCAGGAGATCCCGAGCCAAACAGACGACTGGTTCTTAACCCGCCCACTGACGTCACTGAGCTTATGATTGTGGGACTGATCCGTGGGCGCAAATGTGCGATATCAGTGTGCTGTATATGTACTGTATGTACTGTGTGTGTATGTGTGTGTATCAGCGCACTGGTACATGATTACTGATAACTGACATACATGCTAACGTGGAGCTTCGCCATTCAATCATTGTGCAGTATTGTTGTGTTCTGTCGTGCAACAATCGGTCAAGTACTACTGGAATAAAACAGGAATTACTTTCAATTCGTTCCTACGAATGAAATATGGCAAACGACAGTGGGCTACGACAGTACGATGAGGGGAAAAGGTAATCTATCAACAATGGGTTTAGAGTTTTCTCTGCATTATATTTCAAGAAATAAAAATAAAAAATTATTCATGACGGGAGAAATAATTGTTTGAATTCTAAATCCTGAAGCTGTATGACATAGTCTTACATCAGAACATGTAATTTCAAAGTATAACAACGGAAGGATGACGCGAGATTTTCAAGCCAAAAGGGTGCTTACAGCTTACTCAATGTACCATGCATACGAAGACCGTTTCTGAAGGTAGGCCTTCACTACGTTTAATCTATTACATTACACTTGTGAGCCCCTAGGACAATGTTCTCAGTAATGAACAAAATAATAACGATGATGATCAAGAAAGCAAATAGCATGGTTAACTTGATCCTAAAATTAATACTATCTGGTGTGATGAAGGAAGAAAGAATAATACCCTACAAGTGGAGCTCTAAATTGGCAATTGCACCAATTTCTGAGTTCCTCCTAGTCCTACGTCTTACTGACGAATCAATAAATTGCTATCAAAACTATAGCTACATAAAGGTGACCTGGTGAAAGATTGCAGTAGAATTTATGTGGATTGGTGGAGGTGCCGAGTTTCCCTAAATCATCGTTAAAAATAATTTCATTCGTATAATTTGCTAACGTCAGATCCACTTATGCCTACCTAATACCTTTCTCACACTTCGGTCACTAACAGAAGTTATTCTACTAGGTGCTGTCTAGAATGTAATGTGAGCATAGTTAATAGCTGACAAGGTTAATTTAACACTGCCTTCCTATTATTTTCACGATTCCACTTAAGAGCAAAGGATACCTTTACGTCAAAAACCACAGAAAATTTTCATTTTCTAATTATATCTCAAGATTGAAACACAAAATCTAAAATCGAAAATGTGATAACGATTTCCAAATCGTTAACATAGTCATACTGATTATAACGTTAAATACTTTTATCATTCAGTCTGTAGGGCTTACCAAACCACAGCGCTATGGTTTCTCAGATTTTCGATTTTGTGTTTCAATCTTGAGATATAATTAAAAAATTAAACTTATCTACGGTTTTTGACGTAGAGGTATCCTTCGCTCTTAACTGTTGTTAGCCTAACAGCTGTTAGTGGACGTAGTGTTAACAAGGTGTAAAAGAGGGGTAATATTGTTGTTCAAGAAATAAGTATCAATTTACTGAGATAGATGAACGCAAGTACAGCCCCATGTTCAGTAACGACTTGAGTGTTCGCGTAGAACAGCTCGTTAACACTTCCTCGCTACTCGTATTAGGGGTCTAAATTACATCTCCGTATCTGCCTCTGCTATCTCGGGTAATTCAGATACATATTTGCATGAGATTTCAAGTGAAACTTTGCCTTGAAAAACGACGAAAAGTTAATGACTTTTATAAACAGGATAAGACAAGGCATTCCTCGTAATGGGGGCGCGTCGTCCTTATTCTTAGGCCCGAATTGTGCGGCGTCTTAGGATGGGCAGAGCCCCAGTGACTAATTATTTATACAGGCTGCCCTCAATTACGAGGACTTATGATGTGCGCGCTCGCGCCGCTCCCTGTTTTCTTTACTGCTGATTGTCAGGGGAAGCGTTAGTTACCACGCGGCCCCCCAGAGCGCTGCGACTAACATGTACGTAAAGGCTTCTTCCATGTAAACATGAAGCGGTATATAACATTAACGTGAATCAGAGTTCAGAATATATAAGCATAGGTGGGGATAACGTTGAAATGTTGGGAAGGAGATGGAGAAATATAATTACACTACATAGTATTAAAATGGGGAAATTACGCGTACGGGGTTGTTCTTTCACGATATAGGATATTTATTTATTTATTTATTTATTTATTCAATATTTCACATACAGCGTATTCTGCCATTTGGCGTGAAATAAAAAACATAACAATTGTAACACAGAAACAAGCACAAAGAACACATATTACACATGTGTTTGTCAATACTACGTAAAATGAGTACAATAACAAAAACAAACAAAGTACAAAAAAATGCCGGTGAAAGAGACAATGAGCACAATAAAGTTTAAAACAGGTGAAAGAGTGTTAAAAACACAGGTAATAATATCTTTATACATATAGGACTTGATCCAGAATAATACAACAATAAAACAAAACATAGAAACAAAGAAGCTGCATTAGACAATAGTGTAGTGTTGTAAATAGTGTAAAGAAGAAACAATATCAGAAGCAATTAATGTCTATCAAGATGAGAAATGAAGGATTTAAAGAATGGTCGTAGTGGAAAAGAGATATCAACGTCCGAAGGCAGCGAGTTGTACAACTTAGTGGCCCGTGTGAGGAAAGATCGGCGTTCTATTTCAGTTCTTGGAGTACATATGTGAAATAAATTACACTGCCGAGTCCTCCTGGATGGTACCCGCACACCCAGGTTTTGAAGGATGTGGTTGCATTGCACGTGACCATTAAAAATTTTGTGTAACAAAATAAGATCTGATTTCAGTCTGCGCTGTTCAAGTGTGCCAATGCCCAGTTCAAGTAAAATGCTACTATTTGAGAGATGATTAAAATCCGGCACTCTTTTGCGCACAATATAACAAAAGAAAGAAACAACACTGTTTAAAAGATTTAAATTAGTCGGTGCTGCTGAACTCCATACCGGTACTCCATATTCCACGATAGGAAGAACGAGAGATGTGAAATACAACTTCAGCGCCTTCGGGCAATTGATGTTGGTATGCCTATACAGCATGCCCAGCATTTGCATTGCTTTCCTTTTAATTTTGACTATATGATCTAGAAATAGAAACTTCTCATCTAAAACTACACCTAGGTCATTAACTTTGTGCAGCCTTGTCAGTAAGTTACCAGATAGCATATAATCAAACACAATTTGATTTCTCTTCCATGAAATAGACAGCACACCACACTTAGTTACGTTGGGCTGAAGGCCCCACATATCACACCACTCAGAGAGCCGGTCTAGTGCACGTTGCAATTCAATGGCATCTCTAACGGTATTAATACTGCACATTAACTTACAATCGTCAGCATAGAGCAGAATCTTGCACCACGAATTACCAACGAATTGAGTAAGATCGTCAATGAAAAGAACAAACAATAAAGGCCCTAATATGCTTCCTTGGGCTATCCCAGAGGCAACTTTAGTCCATGAGGAGGCCGATCCGGCTAACAATACACGTTGCACTCTGCTGCGTAAAAAATCACTGAGAGTAAGCAAAAATGTTCCACATATTCCAAAACGTTCTTCTAGCTTGTAGATAAGAAGGTCATGATTCACCCTATCAAACGCCTTTGTAAAATCTACATAGACAACGTCCAACTGCGATTTATTATGCAGCGTTTCTACTGATATTGCCTGAAGTTCTAACAGGTTGGTTACGCACGATCTCTGTGGCAAGAAACCATGTTGGGAGTTTGAAAGATATGGGTGCACGAAATTAAGTAATCTAGAGTATAATAGCCGTTCATACACAATAGAGAGGATTGGCAAAATACTGATCGGTCTGTAATTTGTAACATCAAAGTTATAACCTGTCTTTAATATAGGAATTATATTTGCTTTTTTCCAAATAGAAGGAAAGCAACCAGCATTGAAACATCTATTAATAATTTCACTTAGGTGGGGTGAAAGAACCGATGCACATTTTTTTACAAAAATTGCATAGATGTTATCATGACCACAACTCCTTGACTCCGGTATGTTATTAATAATAGCGGCAACCTCCTCGGGGGTTGTACACATAGAGCTAAGGCTGTCAGGAGTTGCACTCAGTAGTGGCCTATTGATATTAGGTGTCAGAGATGGGTCAGAAAAGTTGTCAGAGAAAAATGCATTAAAAAGTTCAGCTCTCTCCTCTCCGTTTACGTTTCTATTATTCCACTGAACTTCGGTTGGAATGCGTTCAGACTGACGCCGGGAGTTGATCAGCGACCAGAAACGTTTTGGATTGGTATTGAGTTGACTGCACACTGACTGTATGTAGAGCCGGTAGTCGCGGCGGACAAGTCTGTTGGCATGTGTCCGCAAGTAACGGAAGTTGTTCCGTGTGTGCACATTGGGGTGTGTCTTGTGAAGGCACCAAGCGCGGTATTTGTTTTCAAGAGCTAGCAGCGTATCGTCATTGTACCAGTGTGGGAAATCCTTGTTGCGGCGTGTTGTGTGCGGAATGTGTTTCTTGATTATATCTGTGAGCCACCGAGTGAATTCCGTCACTGACTCATCGGGAGAGAATGACTGAAGTGTATCCCAAGGTAGGGCTAATATGGCGCGCTGAACTTCGTCCCATTGTACACGATGCCATTTAGGCGTGGGTTTATCCGGACAAGCGCGCGGTTTAGTTTGCACACACTTCAAACTAAAATTAACTTGAAGGGGTTCATGGTCAGATGGAAGGCTGTTGATGCTGGTACAGACTCTAACATCTTCTACCGAAGATAGAACGAGATCGAGAGTTGCGGTGTCATTCCTTGTGGGGATGAGACAAAACTGTTTCAGTCCCAAAGCACTAATAAAATGATCATAAAAATAATTGTCTTGGTTGTCGGTACATATCCCACTATCCGGTTGCATCCAGTTTATGTGAAGATTGAAATCGCCAATCAATAGTACCTGTCCCAAGTGAAAGACGTTTAATACTGATTGAAAACAGCGTTCTAATTGGTAATTGTCCTGCGATGGTTGTCTGTAGAAACACCCTACAAAAACTGGTCTGGATGGTGTGTTGACTTGTAACCACACAATTTCACATTGCTCCTCAAGGTCAGGTCTGCGACGCACAGTATAGGGCAGATTTTGGTTGGCAGCGATCAACACGCCACCGCCCCTAGAGATACGGTCTTTACGGTGTATCGTGACAAAATTAGAGAGAGGAATTTCAGCATCACAAAGTCTCGAATTACACCACGTTTCAGAGAGGGCGATAAAGTCAAATTTACAGAAGTCACTTAACTGAGCCGAAAAGTCATCCAATTTATTAACGATACTACGGCAATTCTGATAATATACACTGAAATTAGTAATTAGGTTGTTTGAGGGTCCTGGATTGATTTGAATGTCACCTGAGATGGCGAGGATGAGTAAAAGTTTCCACACGCTAGATCCGTCCGCGCGAGTCCACTGCCGAACACGCTGCTTGGCGTCTGGTCTCCATTGTGCGAAACGTCCAGCGGCCGCAGCACAAGAAAACTTAAAAAATCTTTCGGATAAGCACCACTTTCTTTGAGATAACACTTCCACATCATCACACCCCTTAGGCAATTGAGATGAGCACAAAACATTAACACAAAACCACAAACTGAATATCAAAATAACAAAAACACATTGGAGCGGCTGTGCACGTATACGTGAGGCTCTGGCGCCATCTTGGATATAACTATCAATGATTAATTGACTAGAGTAGCAGATAATATTCGGTTATTTATTACTCATGGTGTTACCGCTTAGAATGAGTAATGGGCCTATGTGTAGATAGCGCTGATACGTATAGTTCACACAATAAGTATAACAGAAGTAAGCAACATAAAATGTGATTAATAAATAATTGTGATCGTGATAAAATATGAAGTAGCTTGCATCAGTGAGTGATGCGAGTGGATGCGATTCATCAACTACACAATATATTAAATCTGTGTATGATGTTAATAAAACTCAAATGAAAACAATAATCACACCGCAACATATTATGTATACTTGCACGTGTTTAATTTTCACTATAATGTGACCGAAACAGTCATATCTCCTCTCACTCTACGTTCCCCGTTAATTACCTCATTAACAGTAGATTCTCTCTCTAATAGACTTTGATTCCGTCAGCTCATAGAAGCAATAGTGTTTGAGAGATCTGTATTCAGAAATAATCTCGGTGTTGGTATTTGTGGTTCCTATGCGTATAGGTATATAAGCGTTACTTATTAGGTAGCGCTCTGTCGAGTATTGTACTGACAAAGCTAAGTCGGTGCAAATCTTCTTTCGTTTCCGTATTCTCCTAGAATTTAATACATAAGCTTTCTGTATTCCCAAAGCTTGTAGCGCGCATTGTCACATTGTGCGAAATGCAGAAAGCTACAGTGCGTGTGTAGAGGCCTACAACGTAAATACTTCATTCTAACGGGGATTGTACGAAGCGGATTGTGCATGAGTTGTGAAATAAACAAAATAGACGGTGTATCTTGTAAGGATGATATGAAAATACTTTTCTCTTCGTACCCAAATAAAATAGAGTATATAAATACACACATCCGTAACTTCTCCCAGACCACAGAATTGTAAAGTAATTTTGAATTTTAATCATATTCCTAAAATATGTTGCAAACATTTATTATTCATTAGTTGTGTTCGTACTTTGAATACTTATTAACTAGTCTTTAACACAATGGGGCACTAAGGGGAAGTTGCAGTTCAACATAGACCGAGTATCTTATTGGTGTGTTCAAATGTTGTGTTTTATAATATCTAGATACAAACCAGTACATGCAAACATTAATGCATTGCAATTAGGACAAATAAACGTAGAGCATTTATCATTTTAACAACTCAACAATAATGCATTGCACGTTTATCAGTTAAGACAAATGATCCCCCCCCCATCCCCCCTCCATGGAAAACTAAGTTATGTAATTTTGGAATCAACTGGAACCCACCATCAAACCATTAAACTAAGAAAATAATTAACCTATTTAAATCCTCCGCGATGCGGTAGACAATTATAATAGACCATTGCCAAGTTTTACGCGCCTGATAAGGAACTAATCTACCTGTTACATGCGTTGATTATCAAGTAGCCTGCATTGTTATCGTTGACTATAGAGCACGGTGAAATTTTTGACTATCTAACTTGATACCCATATTTTTCGTGTACCTGTGAGTTAATGAATTCCAATTATTGTTAGGTATTATTAGGTTCTCGTAATTATTCCAACATTATTAGACGAAAAGAACTGAGTAATGTAGATTCCCTGTAGCATTGTAACTTGAGCTTCCGTGTGTATAATGCCGGTGAACTCTCATTCATCAAGTATGGATGGAGGAGATCCAGGACAGCATTTACGCTTTACGTGGGTAGAATACAAGCAGAGCTCACGGGGGAACAAAACTTCAAAAACTAGAACATACGTGAGAAATAGGACAGTTGTTAAAAGAAACAATAAGTGTGTAACAACATTGGGACTATAAACAAACACCATTGTTAAATGGCTCAAGGAAACTTACGTGTTTTTAGAATAATTTATAAAAATGGAATATTAAATACACCAAAGTTAATTAATTGAATAAAATATATATGATTAATTAGATAAATTAAATTTATCAAAGCGCAAAATCATGCAGCTTTTCCTTATAACGCACAGTTAAAATCTCTTCAATAAACATTATTTAAAAAAAGCCATGAGAGTACAAAATGTTGCACACAATTACATACAAACCAAGCACAAAGTATCAAGGTCTTACTCATTTTTGTTCTGGCAAAAACAGAAAAAGATAAGCAAGAATCATTGTCCCATATCCAATCTACCCAGTTGTTATAAGTACCATATTCCAATTAAATAAACAATTTAAACAATCACTTCCGATAAGTTCTGGCGTTTGTATGAATTGTAATAATACTTTTTTGTAGGAAACCTGCCTGGATATTGCGGTATTTTAAGTAGTTGGCAAGGAAAGTCCGGGAGCTGTTTATGCCTCAATCCCAGCATTCGCCTAGTGACTGAGGAAAACCTCAGAAAAAAATTCCATCAGGATAACCAGAAGCGGGTATCGAACCGTCGACTTCCCGAAATAGAGCCTCGTAAGCCATCTCTATCGGTATTTTATTAATTGTTATTTTCATGCTTTTTTTCTTCCCCACAAAGAAGTATTTACATAATAAAAATCTCCAATTCTGAAAAGTAATGTTTGAGTTATTGTAATAAATTCTTACTCTGTACAAAATGACATTGACATTATTTCGTTCCGTAGTTAAAAGTTCTGTACCTGATAACATTAATGCAACAACAAAGGGTAGCTAATCTGCCAGGGTTAATTGTAATTATGAAGTGACCACCTCACTCTCCACAATTGCCCTTTGCGTCCAGTTCGCAATGCGTTGATGAATAATAAGATATGTGTTTTCCTAGAAAATTTGGTTTTAATATTCACTTTGTACGCAACATAAAGTATTTTTAAAGTGCCAAAAAATAAGTCGCCTTTTGGGAACATAATAATGTAGAATTTAATTAATTATATTTGAGATATAATCTTATAATTCCCTTCCCTGTTATTAAACTGGGTTTGCCAAGAACTGTGATTAAAAATAACATTCACATACTCAAAACGACGTGTAGATACAAACTACAATAAAAGGTTGAATATAATTCCAATAGGAGAATCAGGCGAAAGGTATGTTTATTTTGTCATTATGATTTCACAATTATACACAAAAATAACGGAAAAGTGTAAAATAAGACAGGAAGGCCTACTGTGGTTTCGTAAAAGCCTCTTATATTGCTATAACTTCGTTTATTATTTTATGTACAACTTGCGTAATTAATTATGTTATACAAAATAACCATCAAAACATTTCAAACTCACTTGATCCAGCAATCAGGTATTACGAAGCCTCATCTAACTTACTATGCGTTTTTATTTGCTGTGTGGTTAGATTTGTCTAACATTAAATTTCGATTTTTTCCGGATATCATTACTTGAAATACCGTTTCTCGCTAAGCGTTCGACTGGTTTTGAAAGCAAACATCACTTCATTCTTGTGTAACACCTTCAATATAACCAAATCTCTTCATTGCGATCCGTTGAACTTTGAATCTTTTATTAATGAGTTGGTTAATGAACACACAAATAGCCTAACACGACTTCTCAATTACACCAAGCATACTCAACGAGAATATTCGTCTTATGTCATAATATTCTTCTCGCTTATCTGTATAGTCGTACTCGGAACGTAAACAAATGCCATCTTTTTAAAAGTTGGCGACTTCTTTGTGGCTAAGACCCGAATGTCTCGACCCAAACTAACTGAACCCAGACCAGAGATAGCCACTCTGGTTTATATGTGCTTAAGTGCCCTCGCTCTTAAGCCGCGTTCCCACAGAGCGAGGTTTGCCACATTTGACCATAAAAAATACGCACCACACGCAGTGGGAACGGCGATGCGCGACACTTGTGGCCCCGGCGCGTCCTTCCCGTCGGTTGTCGGTAACCTCAAAGGAAACGCGCGCCCCGCCCCCGCTAGTTTGACCTTGGTCTGACTTCTCCTTGCTAAACCCTCGGACCAAACGGCCCCACATGAGTTCGAGGGGGCGTGAGCGGACGAGAGTGACGTACATTGCAGGCAGTGGGAACAGTCACGGGTTGATGTCCACGTGCGTCGGTTTTATGGTCAAGTGTGCCAAACCTCGCTCTGTGGGAAACCGCCTTTAAGTTAGTTGGCGATGGGGAAGAACGGTACATAAACAACAAGATCTTACATTATGGGTCAGTGGAGGGGTGAAGGCCCCACCCCGCTTTCTCTACAGTGTCCCGTCACGAGTAGAAACTTATTTATTTAATGCAAATATATCGTCCACGTTTGACATGTGACAACGACTCCTCATGGAAGTGGGAAAAACGCTGCCACCAAAGTATGAAATTGATCAAGAATGCTGTCTTATTCGTCTAGATTCTTCTTGATGAGCACCTTTCAAAAACCATAAAAGAATATGAAATGTGGAGAAAAATTGGTGATTTTTGGTGTCTTCTGCGAGTTTCTGAGTATTTAATTTTTCTAAAATAAATCCCCGCCATCATGTACATTTCTTCTTTTTGGCGTCAATGAAAACGTTCTTGCTTCGATGCTAGCAGCTAAAGTGATGTCCACTAACAATGCTAGCAGCTAAAGTAATGTACACTAACAATGCTAGCAGCTAAAGTGATGTCCACTAACAATGCTAGCAGCTAAAGTAATGTACACTAACAATGCTAGCAGCTAAAGTGATGTCCACTATAACAATGCTAGCAGCTAAAGTAATGTACACTAACAATGCTAGCAGCTAAAGTAATGTCCCTTAACAATGCTAGCAGCTAAAGTAATGTACACTAACAATGCAAGCAGCTATAGTAATGTACACTAACAATAATAACAGCTAAAGTAATGTCCACTAACAATGCTAGCAGCTCAAGTGATGTCCCCTAACAATGCTAGCAGCTAAAGTAATGTACACTAAAAATGCTAGCAGCTAAAGTAATGTCCACTAACAATGCTAGCAGCTAAAGTGATTTCCACTAACAATGCTAGCAGCTAAAGTAATGTACACTAAAAATGCTAGCAGCTAAAGTAATGTCCACTAACAATGCTAGCAGCTAAAATAATGTCCACTAACAATGCTAGCAGCTAAAGTGATGTCCACTAACAATGCTAGCAGCTAAAGTAATGTACACTAAAAATGCTAGCAGCTAAAGTAATGTACACTAAAAATGCTAGCAGCTAAAGTAATGTACACTAACAATGCTAGCAGCTAAAGTAATGTCCACTAACAATGCTAGCAGCTAAAGTAATGTACACTAACAATGCTTGCAGCTAAAGTAATGTCCACTAACAATGCTTACAGCTAAAGTAATGTCCACTAACAATGCTAGCAGCTAAAGTAATGTCCACTAACAATGCTAGCAGCTAAAGTAATGTACACTAACAATGCTAGCAGCTAAAGTAATGTCCACTAACAATGCTAGCAGCTAGCGTTATGTCCACTAACAATGCTAGCAGCTACAATAATGTCCACTAACAATGTTTTGAACCTAATTTTAAGGAAGAGTTGGCCCAAATCAAAGTAAATGGTTGAGGAAACTGAACATTATTCTGACATAAAAAACGTTAGGTTACAGTGTGATTCCTCTCATTTTCTCGCCCACAATGCATTTAAATTAATCGCCATTATATTAAGCTGAGTTGTCTTTTGCAAAGCAATCATTTGTAAATTACGCGGATTTGGCTTCCCTGCTTGTGTTTTATAGTTTCTTGTATGCGACAAGAACAGTAAGAAAGTATTTCTCATTTGTCTAGGAGCAATTTAAAGCGCACAAACTTGAATAAATATATCATTTGAAGTTGTGGCTTCTCCTGACTCTCAGGTGGAAAATAAATTGCAAACTTGCTTATACAAGTAAAAATGCGATTGCGGTGCAAAAATAAAAATCTTTTGTGGCGTTGTAATTTGCTATGTTTCTCGTTGCTACAAAATTAATCCCCCGTTTTAAGAAATCTTGTTTATTCGTACGTATATTCATGAAATCGGTTTATTTGTTTTTTGTACCTCTAATAACCACAGAGCTCTATCTAATGTTTTACAATGCAGACCGAAACGCATTGTGTGTATTTTTACATTGCTGTAATATGTATGTGTTTAATTATTATATGTTTCTATTCTAACGGTTGTAGCTCGAAGCACAAACCAACTAGGTCTATAGAAATAATAACGCAACAAATTATTAGAAATTGTGTTCTAAGATGAACATTTATGAATAAACTAAACCATGCCATGTTGGCATAAGCTTTACTATTGCAATAATGGAAATGAAATAAGGAAGGTGCAAATGATAACGCATCAATCACACTTGTTTGTTGTTTTAGTAAATGGTCTATGTTTATGGTCAAGGAAACTTTAAACATGTACGGATCCTAAATAAATATTCTTTTAGAACGTGCCCAATTAGTTTGAAGAACTGTTTTCCAACGTCGTACATTTACCTGTTCGTTCTTATGGATAAAAATAAAATTAGCACATTTTTGTTCTTTACAAGAGTAAATTAAGACTCTTGGGCAGAGCACCATATGGCCGCAAGTTGCTGTGGAATCCCTTCATAGATAAAAACAAACATGCTACTGCCTCACCTGTATCTGGCATACGATCTCGCTGTACGGCCAGCACTGGTAGAACGCCGAGAGGAACCCGAAGGGGGTGACGAACAGTCCGATGGCCAGATCGTTGGAAGCGAGTGACGTCAGCAGGTAGCGTGGCTGTGCGTGGATGTACTTGCTGTACCGGCGGGAGTTGAGCACGAAGATAACGAGCAGGTTGGCGCCGAGGATGCCGACGGTCAGGAGGAACACGAAGAGAGACTGGAGTAGATGCCAGATGGACGAGAACGAGTAAACGGGTGCCGCGAGGTACCGGGGGTGGGAACAACTGCTGTTGTGAAGGGGAGGAGGCGTCAACCATGTCCATTTGCTCTCCATCTCACGTCATCGAAAGAGCCCCAGGACCCTCATTAGCATTGAAGGTTCTGCTATTCAAATAAGTGGGTGTGTGCGCGTAGCCGTTAGCTCATTAAGGCTCTTCTCTTGCACAATAAATAGTCACCTCATTCCCTTAGCTTTATTATGGAAATCTTTGTCGTTCCGAATTATTTTGAAAAACTTTCTTTTGCCAATCTTTTCGAATGGATAATCATCGCTTGCGTTCGGGAAAGTTTTCTATAATTTCGTTACATAATGGGCTTGAGCCTTGGTTGGTCCTGTAGCGGGCCGCGTTCTCTGCTACTCCTGTTATCTTCGACGCTCGAAGAAGGCAGGCGAAGGTCCACTGGAACAAAAACACCAATTACTCAGCTTCAGCCCCTAAACCTTAGGTCACCGGAGATTACAAAAAACTTAAATCTAATCGCAATTGGATTGTTCTATAAATTAGCGGATCGCTGTCGAGAATGTGACTTTTTTGCTGTAAAATTGACTAAAAACTTTGTTATCAACGTTGTAAATTAGCAAGAAAGTGAAAGGTAAAATGTTGCTTCTAATTACAGTTGAATCTTCATCGAAACTTGATCATAACTCTAAATCTCGTAGTAAAACGTGCTTATTACGATCATCGAATTTAGTACCAAAGCAAAGTTTCCCAAGTAGAAGTTGTTTTCGTCGTTGTAAGGGCACGTTTGGGATTAAAGATTGAACGTAAAACAAATTCGGAAATGTTATAAATAGCTTAGATTATTGATATGAAAAACCTGCATGTGAATCGTCAGAAAATCATTGGCCAGACATTTTTTAAATGCCCTAGACTGGCTCTCATAATTACAATTTTAAAGTAAAATGTTATACTTGAAAACCTTTTCTAGCATTTTAGCTATATTTTACTGTGGTGCTGTGTTTTAAATACTAACAAAATTGACGATTTACCAAACTTAATTGAAACACTTACTCTAATAAGATGGGGCAATGAATTATAAACATGTCATTATCATTATAACAAGTCATTATTGTAAATGCCAAAGTTTGATTTTTTATATTATTTGTTCGAATCTACGGTAAATAGGTCGTCACACGGTAGCACATGCAAACAATGTTGTTCGTATTCGTTTTCATAACACTGTGTTTTATTTTGTAAGGACGAGAGAGGCTATGTTCAGCCACTTCATGAAAGTCAGGGTCTACACTCTATAGTTAACACTGCACTGACTGCTGTCAAACAACACTACATTAATAAAACCATATTTTGAAGAATTCCCGTTAAAATAATAAACAAAGTGTTTGGATTGACGAGGTGAAGAAAAAACACATACCAAGAAGATACCTTAAATGAATTATTATTTATTAGATGCAGCATTTCCAGTTGCGCAAATATGTGTTCAAAAGCTAACCCGTCAAAAAAATGACAACACAAATCCACTGTATCACCACATTGTTGTTTACAGCATATTTGGAAACGGTTACACCACAAGGCTCTAAACCATAATTCATACTATAAGGCTTAGGTATAATACCGTATTTTATTCCTTAACAAATTTTTTCAAATCAAATTAAAAACTACTTCAAAAAGTAAAGACCCGTAGGGTCCTTTGTTTATTATGAATCCAAAAGCGTCGTCTGCATCATTTGGAAGCCAAGACCGCTATAACATTACACCGTAGGTTATGGTCTCTGTGCCTTAGCGCTGTCCACACTTGGTTTTCGGGAGCTTTACGCGGATCAAGACACATTTCGTACAGTAATCTTGTGGACCAGATGACGGCGGAACAGTGTTGCCAGACTGCATCCATCAATCACCATCAAATATAGAACTGGCGCATAAAGAATATACGCGCAGCGACTCTAAAGTCGACGTTTCGTGTTGGCGTTCTGTGCGAGCAACGCGAGCGTCTGGTCGATTCAGCCAATCACAGGACAGAATGTGATTCACGCACCAATATGAGGCTCTCTATGATATCGTATGGCTGGCTTACAGGAAATACTATTTTCCAGTAGATCAGTCATTAGTAAAATGATCATCTGCCATGGGACCATGAATATAAATCTTAAATTATAAATAATGTGTTTTATTAATCATTATTAACGTAATGTTGTAACAAAATATGTATTTATTTATAAAGCAATATACTTTATAGGCATGCCACTAGAGAAGCTCGCATACAACGCACGGCTACACACGCTCGTAGTGGCCTTCGGGTTGATACTCGAACTCCCTGTTATAATGATACTAACACAAGTTTCTCAACGATTGATTTTTTTTTAAACTTGGGTATAAAGAATGAATGAATGAAATGAAAGAGAGTGTGAAATTAATTTCAATGTATGTTTACACATTCGTGCACCAATTTGCTAAATAGTAACTCACTCAGCCCGATGAATATGCATGCACATGAATTTGTTTCAACTATCTTTATACTTTTTAGTTGTGTCCAAAATAGTTCAAAATAACTTTACCATTTGACGTTTTAAATGTTTCGTCTCTTAACTATATATATAACCTATCAATTTAAGGGTGTTTCCCACGTTCGGTGTTTTGTGATTTTTTGGAGATGTACAGGAGACTCCAAGGAACGTATTGCAAAAAGAATCAGCTTTCTAAGAATTATTTCCGTCTCGAACCAAATTTCGGTCGAATGTGCCTATACTAAAAGTAAATTCAATCGAATAGTACATACATCAGAGAATGCCTTGAAAGAACACGCACGCACACACGCACTCACTCATACACGCACTTACGCATACACGCACTCACGCACTCACGCACACACGCCAACATGTAACCCCGGCTTAATATGATGTATTTTATTCTGTAGTTTGAGACCGTCTCACTTGTCTGATGTTTGGAAGTAGCACGAATGATGAAAATTGAGAAATAAGAGATGATACACGAATCGTAACCAAGTTATTAAAATGATTCATACCCCCACTTTTTTAATCTACAAGCTGCCTACAGTACACACACTATAGTATACAGGACTATATGGTGTCATGAATATTTGTTGTGTTTAATTTTTTAAAGATATGATACAGTATATTGTTGATTTGACGTACTTTGTTGTATTTTAACAGTACACTCTTTCTTTGATCATTAATGAATACAACTTTATAATAATGGTTGTTCTTGTTTGGATTTATTATATAACAGTTTTATACGTTTTCAGAAGATGAATCCAGTATTGCTCATTTTGGTATATAAGCTCTTTGGTATTTTTCTTCTTCTACGATCGAGTCTTTTTATACTCGCTGAAGTGGTTTAGCCTCGTCTTGAATTATTTTCTGCTTCCATTTGCTCCCCACTTCAATTTCCTTAACTCCCTCGCCAAGTCGATAGCACCACAATATTCCTATGTTACAACGAACTCATAACCAAAACTTTGTTATCTTTAATATCGGTTCATAGAAGATACTTTATGAGAGCTATACATTTATGATTTTAATTTATTAAGCAACTGTATCTCAGTATCGTACAGGAAAATGTCTGTTGTTGTAAGGCTGGTTAAGAAAAGGGCTGTGAAACTCAAGACTGCAGAAATTGATCACATATCAAACGAATAAGAAAATATTTGATAAGCAAGGTCCTCTAAATCCCCCAGTGTGGCTCGGTGAACGTCTGCTCTTGCACCTAGCGGTGATTTAGTGGGCTTTATCAAAACAAAAAGGCATATCAATTCATTCTTATATTATTTACAGGCATTTGCTTAGCACAATAGCGTATTTGTTTCAAATCTCACATTATTAGTCAACTATATTAGTAAATATGCGTTTATTACATATTATATTACCACGAATACAAGGACTATAATATGACGTTATGTCCTGTACATACACAAATATAAATGCATGTCAGTCGGCATTACTGTTTGACATAACTTCTTATGACGTTCATTATAATATGGATATGGTGGAAGAGATATTTGGGCTTTACGTACCACCATCACGTACACACCACAACGATGTTAATCGAGATGATGAGAGGGCGATAATGAAGACGAATAAAGAATACAATAATTTACTCAAAACAAGGAATTATGAAATATAAGAAGTAATAGGTAAATATTAACAGGGTTTTTAAAATAGGGCTGAGGAGTTGGGATACTGTCAGTATTAAAACTGCATGATATTAGATTTTAAACTATCTCAAGAGTGCTAACCATATCGAGAAATTATAATGCTGCACCATGTGGCTTTGTAAGCACTACAAAAAGTGTCATATTGTTTCAGTAGGTAAGTTGTTTGTATTCAAACCATTATTCGTAATGAAAATCAAATCAAAATGTCAACTGTACTTATGATAATATTAGTCATACAGTATTAGTGCTTACGAAGTCACAGAGTGCAACGTTCTAAATATTTTAATAAGATACAACATTCTTAATGTATAATTTAAACGGTATAAGCGCACATGATTTTAATTGGAAGATATCCTTTCCCGTTAAGAGCGATCGGCAGTAGGAGTTTTACAGATGTATTGGCCGTAAACTAATAACTCTTAAACTAATAGTAGGATTATTTTAAATATTTACCTACTTATAGAGGGATGTCATATCTATGCATGGGATTAAGTACATTTGTCACCAACCTAATGAACCCAATTTTACACAGATTCTCCGTATTATTTCGTCGAACATGTTCGAGGAAAGTAATTTATTTTCAAACATGAGTATATTATTTTTGAGCAGGCTTGTCACAAATGCACTTTATACCATGCGTAGATATGACCTTCCTCTTTCATAATAATCCTATTATTTGATAAAGAGAAATTAGTTGACTAAAAACATCAAAACTACTTCCGAACGCTCTTAATATTATAGATATGGAGAAGTGAGGCGCAAAAGAGAAGAGTGGACGAGGGCCGTTGTAGTTCACACCACGATAATTGAAAGCATAAGATAGATTCGGCCTGTGACTGTAGGTCTACTCGTCTAGTAGGCTACTTTAACTTTTAAGCTTGGCAGTGCAAACCGTCAGAAATGTCACAATTTTTAATTCAAAGGATGCGACAATACCTAAACGACATTAATTTTGTGTTAAGGTGTTTTCAGTGTTTGTCGTTAGTGAGGAGTGAAGATCTCACATTCAAGTTCAGAAAGTATTCTCCCCTTGAGAACAAATTTGTGATGTCATAAAAGTCACTTTAGAATCTTAAATGCAAGGTTAACTAATTTCTAGTGAAAAATACTTTCAAAATCAAATTAAGGATAAAGTTTTGATAATTTCGTGAATCTTGTGTTGGCCTCACTGTGTCATTAATCCCACCCCCAAGCAGGGATTCCGCACAAAGTAGCTTTGTTAGACGCAATAACTCACAGGGAAGCCTTTATTAACTATCTGACAGTTCAAATAAGGTGAACTATGTTGGTGAAGTAAACATATTAAGTTTGTGGCTCTTGGTTTTGTGGTGGAAGTTTATTAATTGTGTCGCAAAGTTTCCGCGACTCGGCTCCAATCTTGAACATGTGCTTGTGCTCAGCGCTCGACAACCAAGTGACATGAGCCCGCCAAGAAAAGTTGGCGTGACACGTCAAGAAAGCTCGAGAGCTTTGGACAACTGCGCAAAGAAAATAATGGTTCAAGAGAGATTGGAAAATAGTGACGGTCTTTAAGATTTTATAAACCAACTTGATGGTTAGGGATAGGAAGTTGCGAGCTAATGATATCACACTTTCTTAACACAAGCTAATATTAGGTTTGAAAGCAACCGATAATATTATTTATATTATTATTGGCACCAAGTTGAAAATACGAAGTTATAGTTGACCAAATATCTTCTGGGTTACTGGCAATACCCGGCAGGTAACCAGTAATGTTATTAAAAATGTGTATCTACATTTGAAAGTCTAATATAAGCGTTTTCTAATTGACATCCACACACAAAAATAAAAAAATGTGTTTAAAAATGTGTAAGTTGTACTTCAGTTCCACTCCAGTGTCAGATGAAATTAGCGTCACAACGACACTGAACACGTTGCTGGAATATAGGTTTAATTCAATCATCTTTCGTTCCAACGATCCTTCAAACTATATGTATATAAGTCGTGCAAGAAAAAGCGCCGAATTTAATAGTGTGATCCTTCCTTTTATGTATCTCTTTTTTAAATAAATATAACCTATCAATGTATATAAATATATAACGATGACAAAATATGAATGACGACGGAAAAAAAATTCAAAAGTATAAATGTCACATGTCAATTTCATTTTGAAGAAATCGTATCTTTAAATATTTACAGCTTTCGAATTCGTCATAGCACGCGTTTCTTCCTTTTTATAAACACCTAGATGCCTGAAGTTATACACCAACAACCATATTCAAATTTGTCGTATATAATGTGATGAAAATGATTGCAAGTTGACATTCCACCGTAGCAGGGTGTCGCTATAGAGTGGGGGGGGGGGGGGCGTAGCTATTGAGTAGCCACAGAGTTAAGCCCGCAGGTCCGCAGTCCCGCAGCCCGCAGGTCAGTGAAATGGACTCGGGTCATTTGATATTTAATTTAGTTAGCCATGGAATATATCTACCACCACTACTCACGTTCGTGGCATTATAACAGATACGATGCTTGGGGTGATGTTCACTCTATATTTCACCCACTATTACATACTAACATATTGACAATTTGAATAATATTAGTTGTGATTACTGTTAGTCACTATATTGTTATGATCTGTATTATATCCCATCGTGATCTACTTTGAGTTTACTCTTACGGGTGGCTGTCTGTGTTGGTGCTCACTGCTCAGTCTTGTGACGTGTATTCTTATAAACTAAATGAATTGTTGTGCTCTTATGACAACAAAAACCACACCATTTAAATTGTTTACCAATTGATCAATCGTAATCTTATTGCTGTTTCATTCTCACCAGTCACCACACAAGACAGAAACACATATTAGATGAAGTTTAAAATTCCCTACGTATCACTAAAGGCCTTATGACGTTTTGGACCTTGAAACGTTTCACACAATAGTTCTATTGATATCAATTCGTGTTGCATTTTTTTATTGTTGGCAGTTGTCTTACTAGATTTATGTGCGGTATTATGAATAGCTTAACGAATGCTTATAGAAGCTAATAAGCTTTGGATTTGAAGACTTCTTATTAGTGGTTGCAGTTCTTGTTAAAACAAGTTATTAAATACTATAACTTTCTTATCATAGCTGCTCGTTATACCGGCTCTTAATTGCGTTCACGTGAAATACACAGTCATGTCTTACAAACTAAAAAACCATAGATTAATGTTATTAATTAATAATATGTAAATAATTATGGCTCAACACACACTAAACAACTAATCAAAGAATTTATTTGATACAAATCTATACAAGACGTACTCTAGAGACAACACGAACTTATTCATAGTTATCAAGAAACATAATAACAAAATAAGCTTAAAAAATGTTGACAAAATGATATTACTTTAATATCCCAACGATTCGCAGTGAATCGCTTTAATCTAATACGCAAATGTGCGCAGCGAAGGTTTAGAGAAACAAGCTCTCGTTTTAAATGTCATATTCTGAATTATTGTTTATCCATTCTAGTAAGTAAAATCACTTGGTCCCGTTATTTTCAGTCCCATCCAAGTTCAAACATCTGTATTAAATATTGAATCAGATAGACAGTTCCCAACAACATATTTTACTAGATAATTTCCACTTGAGCAAATAAATTTTGCGAGCACAAAAGCAGCAAAGAATAAAAAGTACACACACCCATTCTATATTATCCAGACACAACAGAATCGATTCTTATTACGAAAAATCACACAAATCATTTACTTTGCCTTATAATATAGTGACAGCTCAAGAGAGTCGCTATTATGGAGAAACTTGAATACAATGGGTCTGACAGGGGGGCTGACAGTGAAAATATGGCGTACAAGACCTTTCAATTATACGACTGGAACATCAATCACATCTGCTGGCAAACCGAATGACGCATCCCTGTCAATGAGAAATAATGTAATGGATGAGCTTCGACCGCTCTTATTCTAATTCCGAAATTGTGTTATTTGGTTAGTTTGTGTATAACAAAAACTGTTTGTCGTTCACAAATGCTTCAAACCGTCTGTACAAGATTGAGTTTCTAAAAGATTTTTCGAAAAAGCGTTCATTCTTAAGTACACTGGAATAGTAAAATTGAATATACCAATATATAGGTAGCCCACTTAACAGCCATAGTGCAACTTTTATTCATACATTGAAGTGAATATTTCATTTTGTACCTTTGGAATAATTTAATGGTTTTATATTCGAGAAATCAAAGAGGAAAAAATACCTTATTCAATTCTACCAATATAAGTTATGTAATATAATTCATACAGTGTCAATACAATCATCTCAACAATATTATGCAAAGTTCAAAACAAACATCCATAACTACAACCAACTTTCATAAGTAGTGGGTCCAAGGTGTTTCACTTTTCCAAGCACTTTAGACCTCATTCACATTACTGACTTATTACACGGACAATTGAAATTACGTTGGTAATTGTTGTGTGAACGCAAGGAAGTTGATACGCTGGTGCGAAAAATTACGCGGTTTATTTACAAGGGTTACTCGGGTAATTTACAAGGGTTACTCGGGTAACCTTGTAAGGTTTGTCTAGTGTGAACGCACGACGTTGGTTACCCTGGTAATTTGATAGCGAAATAACCTTCAACTCGTTAACACTTTCGCGTGGTTGTTGATAGGTAGGCTAATTGAGATGATGACTTTCAGCTATAAAGAATCGGCTTCCGAAACTGTATGTTTTGATGGCTTAGTTACCACTGGCGGCCATGTCGGAAACTGCTCAATAACGACCGAAAGTCCAGAGACGTGTGAACGGTAATAGTTACCGTGGTAATTATTACCCGCGTACCAACCATAGTAATGTGAAGAAGTCTTACTCTTCGTTTTGTTTGTCGTCATCGCAGTAAACTTGAAACGGTTGATTCATTGCTCATGATATTTTGTCTTAACCCAGTGTTAGACCAGTGTACGTGACACGTTAGTGAATGCACAGAGAACATCAATGTAAAAGTTGTTAATTTTGTCAATTAATTACAATGAAATAATAAGAAAAACAATGGTTGTTTTTGGAAATGCGATTTGTTGAATTACCTCAGTAATAGCGTTTAAGTAGGTTTACATAACACACGCGCTTTGCATAGAAGCACTTAAGAGGGAACAGTGAGTTCCACCACCTTAGGTTAACTCGATAAACCGGCACCTCCACCATAGATGGTTTTTCAACACATGTGCGTATACAGGAAATTTGCATCAGAGTAAGAAATCCTAAATTTCTTAAGCGGAAAGAGCTGGAGCCATCTCCGATACACCCTACAGTAAATAAAATACCTTAATCTTCAAGAAAAAGTGTTCATCTTTCACGGGATTGTCAATTTTAGGGCACGGCGTCTAAGATAAAAAGTAGAAGCCAAACGTATTTTTATTGACAAATACAAATAATATGAGTTGAAACTCTCGCAATCCTTTATCCATTGTAACAAATGTGTCATCACTCTTATACTGTAGCCTATTCGTAGAGAGGTAATATGAACGACCCTGGTTGTATCACCACTGCCCATCAGCAATACAAGCTACGATAAAGTAACTAGCGATAAAGTAGTATTTGAGCCAAAGCTGATATGTTGCCCTTTTGAGACGCATTGCGGTCATATAGTCTCTTGTCTTATCAATAATTACACAGGGCTTGGCCACAAGGGGCTCTGGGGTCCCGGGGTCCTGTGGTATCAGGGTCCTGTGGTCCTCACTGAACCGCACAGCGAGAGAACGACAACTTCCTTAGACGCGCACCAGACGGCGCGATCAACCATTCACCACCAACTTACCATAACAATGAACGGTCTCTTTAGATGGTAAACATCGTTCGTGAACTTTGTCCAACTCAGCTCAACTGTGCTTATTATTTTCGCATGGAAACAAGGATTCTGAGTGCCTTTCTCGATATTACTTTTTCTTTTCTCTAGCCCCTCTATTCATAACAATACTGAGGTCAGGGAATCCATCCACGGCTTACATTTTCATCCGAGCAGAAAACCGATGAAACGTTCTTTGCTTTCAAATCGACTTTTCATAGCTACAGATAATTCCCAGAAAGATTTCGTGAGTGTGCGGATGAGATATTTGGCAATGGAAGGATGATATAGCGAACAATATATTCACTTATTCAATCACTCGCCGAATACAAAGTCTTGTTTTGCATTTGACGCTGAGACTTCCGACCGCTGATTGGACGAGGCTGTTCGTTGTGATTGCCTGTAGTGATTGGTGCTGTGAGATCATGCAGGTCACAGCAATATGCAGGGCCTCAAGCAGTCGACCTCAGTAGGACACAAACTACTGACAGCTTCACTGTGGTTCACACGTTTATTTATACTGTCATGAATTCAATAAATTTTATTTTACAATATTATATATATATTTCGAGAACTTTCATTTCATAAGCAAATATAAGAAAACCATGATTTATATTTTGTCTGTTTCTTGTTTAACGAAACTTTACAAATGATAGCTATGTAGAGATACGTGAATATTAATATTGGACTATTTGTTTAGTAAAAATGTAAGAAGGCTCTTATTTATTGTTCTTATTGCTATAAAATACCGCATGTTATTACTAAGACCCGGTATTATGAATAGCTTAAAGGAAGTTAATATGAGCTAATAAGCTATAGGGTGGATTTTAAGGCTTCTGAATGGTGGTTGTCAATTGTCATGGTGCAAACAAGTTATTATAGCTACTAACTATTTTTATTAGCTGCTCGTTATACCGGCCCTAGCATAATTATTATTTATTAATAAATTAAAATACACGCTCGGCATTTCTGATTTATTTGAATTTATATTATTCATGATACGCTTGCTAAATTTCATGACAGTATAACATTATATTTGTCTCACATTCCACAGTGAACTCCTTTTAAAGCTTGGAATTTTGGGATTATTCAAGTAAATCTAAATAAATTTTTATCTTATCCATTTCAACAATTTAATGGGATATTGCCACATTCCTGTCTATGACATTTAACGCACTGTGAAAACGATTAATTATTTCAGCCAGTCTTTCCTCTAACTTTGATGCTCCGGTACCCGTTACTATTTCCGGCCTATAAGGTTGCACGACCCACTCTACTATAATATTTCAAACTTGATTGCAAGTATTTACGATATCTCCTTTAGATAAATGTTTGCAGACGTGATGAGGTCTTGAATGTACCTTAATGAAGCTAAGATAACGATGCTTACACACCTCGTACACGTTCACTTCACAACCTCGACGGGGGTTCGCCAAACTGGGTTGAACTTGAAACACCCCACAAACCCTCACAATGACCCTCAGAGCAGACAACGCCAGAACGGAAGGGAACCGACTACACAAATAACCGTATGAACCAACCATTGTCAGATAAGGAATTGGAAATTTTTGGTTGGCGTTTTTATGGTTCCATCAAGTTTCATACAACTTTGTTTATGTAATCGCATTAATTTCGTGTGTTTTGGAATACATTTCATTGAAAAAAATTACCCACACCTTTCACACATCGTTATGGCGGAAAAACGGGGTATTACGTCAAACATTTGGACCACAACCAAATAATCATATAAAGATTCGGTGTTTTGCAGATGGTTTCAATTACAAAAGTATGTTTCATGTCAAATTTGCTTATAAAATATTCAATAATTACTCTTGAACATTAAATCGTACAGTCATAGTCAATAAATACAATATTTTGTGAAAGAATATTTTTAAATATTGTGTGTGGATTTACTGAAGATCGACAACAATGAATGGAAGAGCCTAGACAAATCCATTTATAAAAATTTGATGTTTACCAACGATTGACGTCACGGACCGTTTGACAGCGAAGGAGCGGCAAGGTAAAAATGTCAAAATTTAAATGCTAATGGAATTGTAACTATGCACTTGTAACAAAACTATATGCACGTTATTTTTGGAGATACTCTGAGCAATATTTGTTTCTAATGATGATTCCATATTATCGCCAGGAATAATGAAGGCGTTAAGATGCCTATTTGTCCGCAGCTCCAGAGAATAGTTAAGTGCCTATTACGGGCCGGGCTGTACTGTATGTATTATTGCCGTTCGAGATTAGGCAAGCTGCCACGTTTTCACGTGATTGGGTTCAACTTCGGCGTGAACTATTGAACGTTCACTCGTGTCAGAGACAACCAAATTACCCTTAACTTGAAGCTGGGAATACACCTCGATCGAACAACTGTTTAAAGATTTCTAATTCTGAAATTCGACTTTATAAATGATTCAGAGAAGTCGCTTGCCTACGATTATTAAATTTGCAATAACAAATTGTGTCAGAAATGACGATGCTTGACAACGTGTGCGTAGTTATTGTGCTGTTTTATTTCATGGTTGTATAAAAGTATACACTGAAATACAATTTTTTTTCTTAAAGAAATGTAACATGTAAATGCATACGATTTAAGGTTCATTGTGTAGATATGTGTGCATACAGTTAATGCTAAACATATGTATTATTTATAGACTCTGTCACTTTCGACGCACCCTGTACTTTAACCTATACACAGGGTCGTAGGTGAAGGAAGCGTAACAATATCAGAGAGAGATGCTCATATCTCGCCGCTGATAAAAGTAAATATTATGGCGTTGTGAAATGTATGGGATGGAAAAGGGAGTTTCAAACTGAATTGACGTATTGGACTTCTATTGACATTTAGATATTCCATGGAATATCAAACTCATTCGGATTGGTTCCCTATATTGTGTTCCGTAGTTCTATTACAATGTCACTCGCAAGAAATATGGCTCATGCTTAAGTAAATCAACCCGAAACTTGTGCAGAAGGAAGCATACGTAGCATACGAAATAAGTGTATAGATACTGCACTAAGGGGGTGCATCCAAATAGCAGCCTTTACACGTACACTCTTGCGCGCACGCTTGCGTGTCGCGTTCTTCCGCGAAGGAAAGGCCGCGCGCAAAACCGTGGGTTGGAGCGCCGCGCAAGAGTGTGGTGTCTAAAACTGCATCACACTCTTGCGCGCACGCTCCGCAGGGAAACGAAAGCGCGCGTTCAAGAGTGTGCGTGTAAATGCCAATCCCTTCGTTTTAACCACACTTTTGCGTGGCGCGTGGAGTGTTCGGAGTGTTCAGATGATTCACGACGTTCTTTCCCTTTCAAGCTTGCTTTTACAAGGACAGTTTTACCTGCACTCTTGCGCACGCGCAACCCTCAGATGATTCGCGACTTTTCCCTTGCAAAGCATTTGATTTTACACGGACAGTATTACCTGCAGGAAAGAACGCGCGACAACGAATCCCGCGCACAAGAGTGTACGTGTAAAGGCCGCTAATATCACATAACAAGGGCATATATAGCATACGACATAAGTGTAGATTACTAAAGTGGCGCGTCCGGACACTCACGTGACAAGTGCAAAGAAACATAGCATATGTACATGACACATGGACTAAGAGTACGCGCACAAAGAAAGATGGTTACGTAACTGCGCTGGCTACCTGCACTGGTTAGAAGTTGTTCGATATCTATAGTCTACGGTG